>JAQIWN010000709.1:0-28120 GCA_034699025.1 Entomobrya cf. arborea Gr-Col-00668 | reverse complement strand
GAATATTTCTCGTTTAGAATTTTTCTCATTTAGACTATTTCAATTATTTTTTAGAATTATTTTTTTTAGAATAATTCCCGTTTAGAATAATTATTTTTATAAGAACTCAATTATAATAATTTTCGTTATACTAGTTGTACTTAGAATACCTTTATGTCACCCGTTTAAAATATCATTCTTATGCGGAATCTAAAAATCCAAATAATCACGTGCAACAATAAAAAGGTGAACCTTTCACGAATACTTTGCATTAAATATCATATGGCCTTTGTAACTTGTTCCTAGAAAGTAAGCTTTTGGTACATCCTAATTTGAAACTCGAAATTTAATACAAAATATCGATAGGATTTTTAGAAGAGCTCATAACATTGTTATGATAAAAGAAAAAGCTGAGTCAAGTTTTTGTTGTCATTGACTCGCATTCCCACAACTAGTCCACATCTTGCCTCCCTTTTCAACTATTCAAATTTTATCAATAAAGTCCCTTTTCATCGAATGAAGCATCCTTTCCTTGAAGGGAAACCCAAATAACAAGACCGGATGATTATAGCTTCCAGCTTGTATATAGTTATTTTGTGGCAAAAAATATTATCTTATTTGCTTTTTATTGAGGTCTCTGGGGACGTAAAACTAAACATTAAACAAACACAGTGTCTAAATATACGGCGTGTTTAAAATTGCACAGCTTGTTTTGTTTGTGTGGTTTTAAACAGTAAGCAAATCAAAGTTGACTTATTTTATAGAAGAATATTCACTCTGAATCCCAGGAAAACAGTGAAAGTCTGACTTGCGATACAGTTTGTTCGAAAATATAAAGAACAAGATAATATATAGATCAATTAATTTAAAATCTAAAATATTTACATTAAACAAAAGATTGACCAATAAGTGGTGTCAACAAAACTGCTACTTGATGACGTTTTATACATTAAGTTGCACCATAATATCTCGTTTAGTCCACAACGCTTATAAAGACCATTCATGCGACAAGTACCCTTTGTCTGCCGAACAGACCTTAGCTATCCACTCAAATAACCGGAAAACAGTTCTCAACCGAACATTTTCATTTTCTCTATGCCAAACATGTTTTCAAAACTCTCAATAAGATGAAGACCGAGCACTTCCATAAAAAGAGGATGTGGGGAATACCACATAATATAAACATATTCAAGTGCATACGCATATAGCACTTTTCCTTCTTCCCAGCTTCCCAAAACAAGATGAGGAAAGATGCAGTCAAGTAAAAACAAAATTCAGTTCTTTTGCAATTTCACTCCTTTTGTGTATATTTACTCAGGCCTTGAGCCATACTCGTAATAATATCGCCAAACGGCTTCACCACACCATGCAATATAGACATTTCCCCAACTCAGCTCTCTCTCTCTCTCTCTCTCTCTCGAGTTCTCCTAAGCCCATCAAGACAGAAAGTCGGGTAGTTCTTGAAAATCCTTGTCAGAAATGAAGAATAAAACGAGACACAATACTACCAGCATAACACTATGAACCAGTCAGTCATTCAAACCAAACTAGATTTGTTACCAGACCAGCATCTGAAAAGCATTGTACCAGTTTAAGTACACAAAACAGCGTTAGTTCGCTGCTATACTAATAACTTTCAAATTCAAGTGTGCAGACGTACATATAAAATGTATTTATTTACATTAAATTGTCAGTAAGAAAGTTATTTTATTTGAATTAAATTTTCAAGTAGTAATGTGGTGGTGGTGAGCGCAACCGTGAAGTCGTTCTCAGTCACAAAACCTAATATTTTGTGTACGTCACACACAACATCTTACTCTTCGTACAAAGCTATAAACCTTCAGTCAGCAAGAAAAAATCTCTAACCACCAATATAGTTAAATCCCTTACACAAAGTTAGTGCAACTTCCGTACACAACACACAAAGCTGATGATGTCACATAAAAGAATGGATTTGTAAGGGTCACACTAAAGAACAAAGCTATTAATGTTGCACAAGAAATACAATACATTTCAAATATAGTACCTATATATTAATAGATTACAAGCGATAATACCTACTAGGAGTATATTTAGTCCTTATTCCTCTGTAGCGTCATGTTACTCTTTACGAAGTAGGCATAAAAGCATATCCGTCAGAAAACCCATGGGAAAATCACTCTTTGGAAGAAATACCACTGCCGCGCCCCCACTGACTACTCGTTGCCAAAAGGACTTTGCAAACTTTCTATCAACAAAATGCTTCCTTTTTTACACATAAAATACTTTTATGCATGTTTGTCACAAGTAAATTTTCTCGCACCTTTCTCAAATCCTTCCAAATAAATTATGTTTACTTTCTGTAACTGAGAAAATATGCACTTTTCCTACAACCACAGTCAGATCATTGAATAAAAGAATGTAGCTGAACACAGTACCGAGCTAGGAAGAAGATTGACAAACTTGTTTAGGCTATATATGCTATGACTGTATGAGCATTACCGATTTTCAGTTGGAAATACACATTTATTTGTAAACATTTGATATTCTTGAAAGAAAAAGAATGGTAACGATTTATGAAAACGTAAGCGTGTTTTTCAGAACCAGTACTTCAAGAAAACTATTTTGTTTGTTAAACTACGTGAATGTATTTCCAGTCATGTTATGTCACTGTATATGCATATAGATACGTTTGAAGTTTGCATTTATTTATGAGTTCGATTTCTTCATTTCACTCTGAAAATAACATCTTCTCTGAAGTACACAGCAAATATTTCTACACATCTATTTTGTAATCTGATACAGACGTAGACGCTTGCTTCTTTCTGAAATCTTTCAATATGTACCTTGTTTGGTGTTATTTTAAATTCTAGATTCTTGCAGTTCTTGGACTGGTGCTGGTGGTCAGTGAGAGAAAGTGCAAGATATGAAGTTGTTTTTCTGCTCTCTACCCGCTGGCATCAATAAACAAAGTAATATCCACAACCACTTACACAACAGCTTGCTTCTAATAAGCAATTTTATTTTTCACCCGGAGACAAAGTTCCGTTTAAATTCTATAGAGGTTTTCAATCTGATACTGATACAGAGAAAGTAAGAAGGAAGCACAAACTTAGATCTAGATGTCTACTAACACTCAGCCCAACTTGGCTTTCTTTATCACATTGTATACCTATTCTACAAAATGTCTTAGAAAAGTTTTCCAAAATCTTCGACATACGATACGACATGAATGACTATGGCTATGACTATAGAGTTATTCATGTTCACATTTTTCTTCCACCTACATTGTCATTCTGGTCTTTATGAAAGGAGGAAATAAGTAAAACAAATGATGAGGAGTAGGAATCTACTAAAGGGAATGCATGTCTACATATCATCGTCATTCAAGAAGATGATGATGGTGGTATAAGGTACGGCGGCATATACTATAATTTACTGTTATGATGTTTGTGAGACTAGTGCTCAACTAAAAACTATAGGGGCTTTCGTGGTTTCATGGCTTAAAGTGGGACAGGAACCTGCAGAGCCCCAAAAAATCTAAATTCAGAGCCAAGAAATGTTTAGTTTCAAATAATATATAAAAGTAGTGTACTTGATTATGTATATTATATGCATGAATGTATTTATTCTTGTGTTAGAAACGAAAAGTTCATTCTGTACGTACCTAAACTAAAACTTTACTTTCAATTTAGAATTTCAACAAAAATTTGTAGAAATGTTATAAGATAATCAAGGAAAACCTTTCACGTACTTCGTTTTACTTTCTCTGCTATTAGTGTACATCAGTGAATTTTTCTCACTTAAAAATTCTTCAGAATTAAAGTATTTTTTCACTTCACGCAATACTTTATTTTAGTCATGTCCCGTTTCCCCCCGTAAATATTCATCCCATCGATTACCTACCTACCTCCTACAACCTCTAAACCAACATTCTACTGCCGTGTACCACCTTATCTCTATTTTATCTCTACAATCTTCCAACAGGAGAGAGAGAGAAACCAGAAGTACCCTCTTGAATTACTTTTTATCACGAGAGAAGGTAGCAGACTTAACTTTTTCTCTAATATTTACCTGAAGCGGCTTGTGTGCGATCTTAACCAGAGACTACGAGAACTACATCTAAATCTAGTAGTATGGGTGTAAAAGATAAAAGCTTGTGTGTGCGTTGTTGTAAAAACTTACATTTAAAATATATTTTAGAAGGTGTACATATTTCATTTATGTACATAGACACTACGCAGACGAAAAATCTTGAAATTTATATAATAGTACAAACTATCAACTCTTCTTATTTACCATGCAACTTTCCATTCTTTAGATTTTTTTTGCATTGGCAGAGGTGAAGAGCAGAGAAGCATGGAATTTTGTTCCTCTTATTACTACAGTTCTCAGTACGTTATGTGAGTAACGTGAGCAGAAAAATAAGATGTAGTGTACTATATAATGTAACATGATCAACTTTTCTTTGGGATGTTGGATTGTGAATCTCTTTCTGTTGGCTTATGTGTTATATAAGTATTTATACATCGATACAGACTGGTGAACACACGGCATGTAATACTTTTAGATGAAGAACACAATGGAAACGTACAAAAGGACATTAGATGAGATGAAGACTGCGACGACGAAAGAGAAAGCAAGCCTAGTGGCAAGCCAAGTTTAGGTCAGGTATTATAGTTAAGACTTTTAGTTTTACTTTTTTTTTTTAGCTAACTTCTTCCAAAGCTTACAAGAAATAAAGCAGCGCAGCAAAAACAGAAGGGGTAAAGTAAAGCAAGCAGAATGCATCTAGTATTATTTATAGTAATATAAGTAAGTCAGGTTTATAATAGTTTAGTCTTAGCCTTTTTGTGCATCTTTTTTTCATCCTAAACTCTCTGCTGAAAATGTTGGATACACATTTGTGCAGGATTGGTAGATAAGTCTACATTGTCTATAAAGTATGCTATAGTCTTAACTTTCACTTTTTATCAAGACATACGGTAAATTAGCGTTGATAAAAATCCATATTACTACACATTTAGCTATATTACATAAGATATACCTGCCATACTCTACAACCAACTTTGCTTTAGAAGCCAGTAGTCCATGCATTAATTTTTGGGGAAAAGAAGGAAGAAAAACAAGTAAAGCCTGCGGTGCTCTCCGCTTCTATTTTTTACTTGGTCTGCCTTTGACTACTGAGATGGATCGACGGTTACACATTTAGATGTGTAGTTTTATATCTTATATATTTCTTCCTTCAAGACAAAAACTTAAAAAGAAAACTCAACTCCTCGACGGGATATGTCAAGACTAAGACGTAAAAAAGGTATGTATAAGTATAAAATGTAATGTACCTTGTCATAAATGTTGCGGATTGTGGAGTACATATTGGCAAACAACGATACGATACACTTTAATATTACATCTAGCATCATTTAACAATAAGCACATTGTGGTAAAGTTCTTCATTAAAGCGTTAAGTTACAGCACCATTCGCATTCTCTGTTCATCATTTGAAGTTGTCTATAGTACAGGATCACTGATCATGATCACAAAAATAAGAATGAAGGCAATTTTGAGACCTTTCCAGTACGGTACAAAGTACAATGTAGACAGTATAAAAGCCTTGTGTGCTGCTATAAAATACATACAATTTTTTTAATGCCCACGTTGTGCTCCGATTGTAACCTTAGCTAACAGCTTGAAGTGTGTACAAGATTACATAATGCATGACAAGCCACTATCTAGTAATTTTTCTGATTTTCCAACTCACAGTACAGTATAAGTTGACGTACGTACTGTCTTGCTGGAAAACCACAGTTTGAGGTTCAAAGGTGGTTTAATTTATCAAAATTGAGCCGTTTTTTGTCCAACAACATGCTATACATGGGATGGAACGATAAGTTGTAACGTAACAAACGATTTTCTATCTATAGCCTTTTGAGTACATTGTGAGCATAAGAAAATAGTAGAAAGTTGAATGTTGAATCGCTTGGTATAGTTTCTTGTTCGGGTTTTTTTGTCAGTGTGTCTTATTACGGTACAATTACGAAAAGAACGAAAAAAGAGGCATGTCAAGAAAAAATGTCATTCTTTTCTTTTTAAGAAGTGTATATTTAAGCTTCAATAATCCACTAAAAAGTTGAATTCAGGTGGGATTTTTTTTGTTCGAGATACTTGCTACCTATCACTATACTTTACTTTCTCTTTTTGACTGTGTACTAAAAATATCGATTTTTTCTTCTTCTTTTTACTCGTTTGTCGATTGTAATTTCAAAGGAATATATTTTGTGTAGAGAATTCGACGCAAAAAAGACTGTAGCGTGGTCTGAATTTTTTTTCTTTATTGGACAAGCTTCTTGTCTTGTGCTGGCAGGCTTATTGATAAAGGTGGTCCCAAACTGCTTGAACAGTGCTGGTGATGGCTTCTTTTTCCACCAAAGAACTTGTTTTACATTTCTTTTTCCTTGACACCTTGGGAGAGTAACACCACAGGGCTTGTGGGCATATACAACACGTGTATTGCAATACTGATAGATAGTCGTATAGATATTGAAGATAAAAAAACCTTTTGAAATTTAAAATAAAAGTACCACCTATTAAAAACCACATTTAAGCTTTCCCAATACTTCAAACAAAGTTTAATTTCGTCCATTCTTTAGTTGTATTTCAAATCGGAATGAAAGGAAACTTCATAATGTTCGTGTCGACGAGTATACAAAGGACTAAGGACCACAGCCAGTAGGAGTATTTTTTAAGGACGATAAACTCAATAATGTCCAGCAGAGCTGTTGTGTTGTTATATTCCTGTTACAAGACTCTACTTTTAAATCGCCAAAAAATATAATGATTGGAAATTGGAACCCCATCTCGAGCCAATCCTGTAACCACATATTACAGCTTAGCAGGCGGTTCCATACACGAACAATCAATTACTATCTATATAGCGTAGCTAGCCCAGCACCGCAAAGCAGTGGTCACTACTACCACCACCACCATCACCAACGGCCCAAATTATATAAAAACTTGTCCGCCAAAGCAAAACTTCAAAAACGCTAAGTTCAAAGTTCTCCCCCAAACAAAAGATCTGCCGATACAGAAACGGGGAGCAACAGCTAACGATGAAATTGCAGACGTTTTCATGCATTTATATTATTACTTTACTTACTACCAAACAATTTTCAAGTTATTACTTTGCTACACATAAATTGTGGCGCATCCGCTTTATGGATTTTTATTCATTTGTGTACAATAAGGTTTAATATTAATATTTAGAAAGTATGCAAGGAGTATAGTGGTAGAGTTTTCGCCTATACGATAATAAATGAAGGCCATTAATTACATAGATAGCTTAGCTCCCTTCAGGTCATTTTCCGTGAAAGACACTAGCTTGCAATATGTAATACATATTATTGAAGTAGCACATCGGCGAACCAGTATTTTCCTCTTTTTCGCCCATTACAAAATTTTTGTGCCCATGATCCTAGATCCTCGATCAACATCATGGATCACTTCACCTCACACTATAATATCCAGATGAATCCTCTTTTCATCCTCTAAATAGCCTTAATAGGCGAATTTACTTTTACTATTACAACAATGACTCGCTTCTCTCTATAAAACTAAATTACATATAGAATTTCACTACTTTCCAGTGGTGGTGGTGGTGGATGGATGGGATGTATGTGTACATACTATATTTACTCGCACGTGCATATGTGTAAAATATAAATTACATAGTTGGGAAAGCAGCAAGGATTACAAAAAAAAATATTACTTTGTGTTTCCATCTTTTCCCTAATATTGTTACTTTGTATAGTTCTCTCCCTGTATGAAGGAGCGAACTCCCGACTCTTTTTTTTATTTCAGCAACTGAAACTCAAGAGATCGAAGAATTCAATTAAGCTGTGTGTGCTGATGTGGGAAAAAGCTCTATTGGATGATGATAACCCACATTCTCCTGAATCCTATCGTCCTCACATGCCTTTTTTTCTAGTTGGCTTTCTCAATCTGGCTTCGTCGGTTAAAGAGGAGTACAGTTTTTGGGAAAAGTTGAGAAGAGGTAAAATGCTCGTATGTGAATGTGAGTGGATTGCTGCTACCAAGTGAGTATGTAAAGGGAATTATTATTGCATCCCTTTTCCATAACTTGTAAGTGTATCCACGAAAAAAATCCCGTGTGAAGCACATGGAATCCACCAGGAACCACAGCACAGTTTATTGAAACAAGAACATATGCATGCATATGTTGAGCACGTACCTTACCTAACTTGCAGTTCATACCAAAACGTTTGTATAAATACAACAGAAAAAAGAAGGTGCGACAAGAGGGCATTATTTAGTGAAAGCTTTAGTATTTCTACTTGGCAAGTGAGCTGAGTGTGTGTGTAGACTACTAGAACTCAACTTCCACCACTTCTATCTCTCTCTCTCTCACTCATGTGCTGGTGCTCCTCTCTGGTAAAAATACAATCTGAAAAATGAAAAGTATTATGAAAAAAAATGGAAAATTCTTATTTCCACTAAAAAAGGAAAAAAAGTGGAATGTATGCAAACTTGTATTCCTTTCCATATATAATAGAAAAAAGGATTCTATGTATCATTTCCACTTTTCTTTTATTTCATTTTTCGAGCAGAGCAAGCAAACCATGCATATTTCTCTATTGCATAATATTTTTTTCCCTTCCGTATGCTTATACTATGATATTACACACATATTTTTAAAAGACATTCTCAGCCAACTTTATTCTGTTTCGCTGGTGGCTGGTGGTAGTGATGTCGTTGGTGAAGGAAGTGATAGCTTCCATAAGTTTATGGAATATAATATGTATAAAAAGATAATGTTGGGGCACTAGAAAAAATCATTGAAGATGAGAGAGAGAAGAAAACTTACACTTGTAAAATATATTATTGCCCATAATACTGCAAAACCACAAGAATGTTGACATTTAAGTTACGTTAAAATACATTTTTTGTTGAGTAAATGTGGAAATCCACTATTAAAGCGCTACTTTCTGCTTTCGCTATCTCCTGCTTCTGCAAATACACGTGAAAATCTCTAAAGACCCTTTATCCTCGTTGAAAAAAATCCAAGTTCTGGAAAAGCTTTTTAAAATGTATAAAATATTTTATTTTATGAATATTAATATGTATGAATCCTTTACTCATCTTTTTATAGCATGTGTGTAAAATAGATATGAAAAAGAGTTCAGTTGAGTTGCGCAAGTTGAAAATGAAATAAATACTAGAAAGCACTGCTACTTTTCCTGGTAAAAAGTAGGGAAAGTAGAGTCGGCGGAGCTTCGGAGTGCTTACAAAATAATAAATACAGCTTGAGGTAAAACGTCTACAGAGGAGTAATATATGGAAGAGACGTGGCCATATCATCATCATTTGATGTGATTATATGATTGCACAACAAGATGAAATATATGACTTTCCTCTACACATATTTTTGCATGGCAAATGTAAACATGGCTATTTGTTTGACTGCCCTTTCATACTAGAACGAAATGAAATTTACAAATATGTAATGCTATAAATATGATAACGATAAACAAGGAAGATTTTCGGTTTGATATATGAAGTAAAAAACCTACTCACTCAAGAAGAGTTGCCGTTACCGTTGCCACTTTTGCACAAGGATATCATATTATGAGACTTAGACTAAGACGCACACAAAATAGAGGAAAGCAAACGAGAAAGAAATGTTGAGTGCGTTGCGTTGTGAATGTAAACCTGTGTCTGTAGACTTAAGTAGCCATAAACTGCTGATCTGCTGCTGAAGCTGATGATGAATTTACAAGTTAAAGTGTATACCTAATATTAAGATTGTTAGCATACATCAGTGGAAAGGAAATGTGTTGTACTTACGCTACGCTTTATATAAGGTGTACTATGCGTTCAAATATTTTCATTTGTAATTTATGATGTTTATTTGCCACAAACAACACAACCGGAATAAATGCCACTACGCTCACTTGTTTTTGTAGGACTTTGTGTTGTATGTTGTGGTAGTCTGATGGCTGAGATAAAAACTGAATTTTTAGATGTCACTTTGTTTTATTTGATAGTGTTTACGGAAATAAATGGATGGTTGCAACACAGCAAGAGACATACATAATAGTGTAATGAAGAGATGTGTTTAATACAAAAAAAAAACTTTTTTGCCTGCCTACTTACTTTACTTACATTAAATATAGAAAGGCAGTTAGCGGAAATTGTTTACCTGGGGTGGAAAAAGTACTTTTCATTACAGAAAAGTTAAATGGATATATTTACATCACAAAACAAAAATGGAAGTAGATAGTAGTTTGTATTGTTGATTGTAGTGGAGAAATGTTTCCAAAAAGTTTGCTAGCGGTATGTGTGCTAGATTTTGGTTATAAAAGGGGAAAAGTTCAGAGCTACCAGGCTTTCAAAAACTTTCATGTGGAACATATCATTTGTGGGGGTATGAAAAGAGAAACTAACTGTTATATTATAATAAGTAGTTGGTTTGCTACATTTATTTGAAACAAGTGATATGGCACATTTGGAGTACATATTTTGTAGTTCTATTAAAAAAAGAAAAAATGGAGGTTTTGGTAGTTCATACAATATAATTTACAGCTTTCTAACAAAAGGTTTTGGAGAAAGATCACAATGGACCATAAATTACAAATATTTGTCTGTTCCAAAGCCTTTGTGGCATCACTATCACTTATACACTACTTCATGCAAGATGGGAACTACTGCTTTATTGCACTTACTTGGTTGCTTCATTAAATTACGATTTATTAAATAAATAAATGGACACGTATGCAAAAGGCTTGTGTATTTGGTCATGTAAGTTTAAACTTAAAATGACTGTTAGTTCAGGGGTAGTCCAAAATCGTACAAAAAATAACAATAGCAAAACCCATTATAATATTCAGCGATGCAATAAATGGTACTTAATATTAATAAGTGAATGAGAGCTTCGAGGGCAACGTTATACAATGCACTGTTATTTTAAAGTTCCTAACGCAGGAAGTTTGATTCTGGTTAAATCGTTATTTTATTAACGAAACGTTCAAGCAAAAACTTTCACAAGAAATCATAACCTTCCCTTCTCGCAACGATTCCCGAATGCGGACAAACAGTAATAGTAACTATTCATTTGCATATCGTCATATCTTTGTATGTATTTGACTATTATCACGATTTTCACGATTACACCGCTAACGGGCTAACGGGTGGAGTTGGACACAGTCCAGTTCGAGAATGCTTTATTTCTAAATCGATTCGTAAGGGAGTAGGAAACAATAATAATAAACTGTACTTCTATTTAGACACAACTTTAGGGAAATAATAACTCGTTGTCCAAAAAAATCATTTAACAGATCTTATGTTCAAGAACATGCCGTATTTCACGATTTAGTTGTAGAGCTACAGTACCACACGAACAGTAATTACAATTTACAATCCATAAATATTTTAGATAAAAGTACAAAGTAACGTTTCAATATATTTCGACAAGGCAAGGCTAGACTTTAATATAGTTTCCATATATTTACTGGTACTCGAACAGATAACATGCAAAGAAAACAAAATAAATATCAAATTATTGCCTCCGGACAGGGGTACGAGAGGAAATAGTGGTGAGGTTGTTTCCGTTAGCAAATACTGGTAAAATTGAAGATGACCTTTTACTAAACGTGAAATACCAGCCAGTAAAATTATTAACATGGCAAAACATACTTGACATTACAAAAGTAACGAATGCAACCGAAAAATCAAATGTTTTCTTCCATTTTTTATACCACCGCATGCCTAAATGTGAATCAAGGATATTACACGTATTTGCTGTTACCAATAAGCTACTTATACCATCCTCGGTTTATCTGGTAGAATAACTTTATAGCAGACAAACTCATCTGTAAATTTTATTCAGTCGGTACCTTTTTGCTTTCGCTCAATCTTGTGATGTTTCTTCCTTTTTAGTTTTAGTGCTCAATGCTCACGGCGGCTTTCATCATAGAATTCATGATCTAACAAAACAATTTCATTCATTCAGCATACAATTTCCATCAACAACATCTTTACTATGTATACCCTTCAAAAAGTTTATATTTAACTAGCTATTTATTTATGTGTACTTTAGTAGGCGTACATTTAGGTTGAGTGAAATCAACTCAATAGTAAATATTTGTCTAAGTGGATGTGCTTAAAATATTGCTCCCAATTTAACTAAAATCAAGTAATTCATTCATTTCCCTTTGATTCATTCATTACAATGTCATCATGATAAAAGAAGCCTTATATATTCGTCAGTCTGTTTTAGTAAACATGCATAATATAGTAATTCATATGCCTAATGGGATGAGCCCTGGCCTGGCTCTAGAATAAAGATATAAAATGATGATGATGCTTTTATTTTATGTACTTTGCTTACTCAAAAATACTCGTAAGAGACTTACTTGACAAACATGAGAATTCCAGTGGGCTCCAAGGCTCTATGAATACCTTTCCATGAAGCCACAATGCTATACTTTTGTTTAGCCGTCATAGGTATTCTAGGATCCGCATTGGGAATTCCACTGTTAGCAGCAGTAGCAGCAGCAGCAACGCCACCACCTCCAGCCGCATTTGCTCCTGCAGGAGTCCCTTTACCAGCCCCTCCTGAGCCCCCGCCATCCGATTCCTTACTCCCTGTACAACCCATTCTTCTTGTTACCGAGTTCAACAGTTTAAATCCACCCATACAGTAATTTCCTATATACCACCACCCAAAATACTAAAGTTGCGGTGGTAGTAATCCTTCCCATACATATTATTATGCACACTTCTAAATAATATAAAAATGTACGTAAGTACAATCTATAGTACTAATAGTGTTCACTCACTGGTTTATATATTATATAACATGTATACTTTTTATCGTCACTATTTTACCCCCTGTGTGCTGTTTTTTGTATATAGCAGTAGGAACACTGGAAAAAGTACCGAGAAAAAGTAAAAAGTGAGGACTTGTGGATTTTCACCGGGTACACAGAGAGAGCAAAGCACACTCTCTTTTTACAAATACACATACATAAGTAAAACGAAGGAGAAAGTTTCACTCTGTTACTCTTTCCCTTGTACTTAATTCCTCCGTAAACCACCACGACGATAACGATCACTACTATACTACAACCACTTCCACCACCACGGCTTTAACACTTTTCTCTTCTGGATTTTCTTCTGATGATGCTGGTCTGGTGAATGGTCCTAGTAAAATTTTCCCCCTTTTAGTTCTCTTCCTTCAATTCACTGCTTTTCTCTCACCAACCACCGCCGCCAACTACAACGATCCACACATGAATTTAGTTGTCCTCCTCATCACCATCATCATCTATGGAATGGAATAGTAGAGGAAAAAGTAACAAACTAACAACAACCTTATGGCGACATCATTACAGTCAGTTTTTCTCATACTCTGCACGTCTCACTTGCAACTTTCCTCTTCCGTTCTCCGGACTATTTTATTTATGTTGGTGTGTGTATCTGTATGTGTGTAAAGGTATTTGTATGTATCTTGTCGTTTCACACAGAATATGATACTTTAAAAGTGAAAGTAAGCATGAACTTTATTCATAATACTATACTTTACACCTTCTTAAAAACACCTGCCTATCATTTTTATTGCAGGCTGGAGGTAGAGCAAGGAAACAAAGTCATACATAGATAAACTATAGGTTATTTTATGTATGGTACATTGTAAGTATCTCCGTCAAAATAATTTCACTGCTTTTTCAATGTAATCTCCTGTACGTGTACAAATGAAATGGGAAGGATTTGTTGGATCGTTTATTCATTGTCACCACTTTTTATTTTCGTTACGTGATGGTTTAAAAACTTTCCTCTTTGTATTTTGACTTTCCTTCTTTCTCTGTAATAAAGAAAGAGTTCTCAATCCCAGAAGAGTATTACATGCTTAATATAGTTGGGTGGGTAGCAGCAGCATAAAAAATATTAGTAGAGATCAGAATGATTGCAAATTTCATGTACATTTATACCAAAGGTGGTTTGAGGACAGAAAGGAAAAAAGGGAATGAAAACGTCGAAGGAGTAGTCCAGATTAACTTTTTCTTATGTCTGCAGTTTTTAGTTCTTACAGTTCCTCAATAACTTACTCTCGTTTTCTTTTGTGTGTGCTGAGCCGTTGAAACTAAAAATCTTTTAATGTGTCCACACATATTTCAGTGGCATCACTATGCTGTATGTAAGCTAATCAAATCAAACTGTTACGGAAAGGTTCATCTAATTATCTCAACAAAGTAGTAGTAGTAGAGAAGGAAGGCAGGCGTGTGAACGGGTGCAATTTTCGCGTTTGTTGCCGTTGCCACTGCCGCTCCCGATTCTAGAGATTTTCTCCACCAAAGTAAAATGGAAAAGTTGGTAGTCTCGTTCGTAGTGATGTCTCCTTTGCTACTCTAGCTTTGTGTTGATAGTGATGAGTTTCGGCACAAAGTAGAAAGTGCCACTGTACCAGTAGTTGTAGGAGTAATAATGATTAAGAAGAAAGTTCTCTATCTCTCTACTAGTAAGCCTAGCAGTTTTTATTAGCGTGCACTCTTTGCATAATAAAAATGTTCACGTTCCTAACATTTTCCATCCGAGTAAGAAGAATCCTTTTTATTCCTTAAATTACTTTTGTAAGAAATTTCAAAACCAGAGCTCGCCTAAATTGAAAAATTAAGCAAACTATCTATAAAAGCGGTAATTCGACTTTTGTAGGAATTATATAGCTTGAGAGTGTGAATGAGAATTTAGCATATGCACAATCAAAAGAGTAACCCAGTTGAGTCACAAGTTTTCCATACACAAAATGCTTCCTATATTTCTTTTGTATATTTTAAAATTTGTGTGTGATTCGGTGAACCGTGATCTATAACTTAAAATTAGATAATATTTTTCTGCTTTACTTTTTTTTCTCTATATGATTAAATATTGGAGAATAAGTGTACATTCAAATGTACAGAATATTCCCAACATCTATTTATATACAGTAGGAGAGATCACAGGTGATGACGAAATACTTTCTCTGAGCTTCCACCAAAGAAAGTTAAATGAGCAGCACTAAAGTTACGGATACACAATGAAGATTCTTTTTTGCTCCTAAAATAATAAAAATTAGATTTTTTATTCTCTAGTTACCTCTATGAGAGAGCTGCAAGTATATTATTTCATCTAAGATTTTTCTAGCGATATTGTATGCATTTAACCTACAAGTCGTTCTCCTGGCTTGGCATATATGACTTTCCACTTGACACGACAATGTAAATCTGACAGACTCTAAAATAAAACGGATATTATGCAGTATCCGTTCCTTATATATTCTATAAAAAATACATTAGAATTTCATTTGTTTCAGTACATCAGCTCTGTAGTATTGAACTTAATAAAATATTAGAGTAGAGATGTCAATACGCATATTCTACAAATAAAAGGTAATGACTCGAAAAGAAGATCACTCCACCCTTTGCCCGACTTCTTCAAAAGTCAAGTTAAGTTAGTAAAAAAAGAAGCCTGACTGACGACTGACTTGACTACGCTCAGTTTTCGGTTGAGTTACATTCAGAGTTTGAAAGTGACACAAGTGGGATGATATAAAAACCACGCGCACATGATGATCACGATGATGATGATGATAAAACGATGAGGGAAAAGAAGTAAGAGTTCGAAAATGTGTAGTGGTGGAGAGTGAAGTGCACAAGATTACATCTTTTTTCTTTTTCTTCTTCTGCTATTTTGCTATATACGCCCTTTTGTAAAGACACTCATATACTTAAATAAACCTCATCTCATCACTAAATACATATGTATCTGATATATGTATATATAGTCTTTTTTGATAATAGAAAAAGTCTGTTGTTCAGTATCTTCTTGGTACGCTGTGGGCTCTATTGTATCATCAATCGAAAGAGAGAAACGTAAAAAAAAGTAAAAGTAGCAGAGAAAAGGGGAAGCGTACAATAAAATGGGGGAAAGTATTCTTCTGTCGGTGGTTGTATGCTTGTGTGTTTCAGTTGGTTTCGCTGATTTTCAGAGATGAGAATAGGGAATCAGAGTAAAAAAGGTTGGTTGGTTGGCTGGCTGTTTTTTTTTTCAACCAAGTCAAAAGATTGATTCTTTTTTGTTATCAAGTGTCTTTTTTTTCTAGCTTGGCTATATTATGATTCACGGTGTCTCTCTCCATCCATGGGAAAGGAAATTGCGCGGTTTGCTGACACTGGCAGAAGAACTATGATTACGCTTTAGAGAGGGAGAGTGGAAGCCTAAATAGTGGTCTGGGTTTTTTTCTGCTGTATTGTGAATGGAGAAGTCTTTATAGTGCTTTTTCTGTCAATATTATATAACGGTACTGTATATATATGTGTTATTGTGTGAGCATCCAGAACACAAGATGATCATAATGTGATGCGATGTGACCTGATCCGTCACTTTTCTTTCATTCCGTTGCTTTCTGCTGGTTTGTCTGATGAAGCGTTTTCTAGAAGACGATGATATATTTATCTCTATTGACCTGCGTCGTATTATTCATGGTATATATAACGCAGAGATTTGTTCTTTAACGTCAAATGTTGTTTTGTGTGATCTACAATGCGTCGTGTCACCAGGAAAGGATGAAATGAGAGAATGTCTGGTTTGTCGAAATTGAAAAGTGGATGTTGATAGGACGAAAAAGTTTAAATGGTAATAATGATGGTATGATATAGTATGACAGAACTTACATATATATCGAAGCCTCTCTTATTCCATTTATATTAAAGTTGGAGAATTCGAGGAAGCCGAATCCTTAAAAAATCTTGGGAGATGAGCTGATGACGACGACGAGACAAGGGTGATGTATAGGAAAGAAATGTGAAATGAAACCAATAACTAAACAACTGCACAAGAAGCTGTCGTTATCAGTTCATTTTGCGGTGAGAGAAGAGATTGAAATCCAACTGTAGAGATAACACTAGATTTCTCAGTACATCCATTCATTCATGTCGGGGTTTGTTTGAGGTGAATCTTTTGTAAAGCTACTTATGCAGCGATAGGTTTTTTTGTGTATTATTATTGATTCTTTACTTAAACCATAAAAAACGGGTTTGATCGAATACATAGGCCCAGAAAAAGACGGGATGCTCATTTCCTAAACCCTGTGACTAGAGAGCTGCATTAAGTGTGCATCCGGTTTTTATAAATCCGCTCTGTATATTCATTCATTTCTCCTACATCATATCAGTCAAGTCAGTCAACCAGACCAAAAGCAGATTTGTACGTAAAGTACAAACAAGACACGTTGGCACGGATAAAAGTGTGTAGTAACCAGAAACCACTTGGTGGAAAACTGAAGTCCTTCAGAAGGAATTACAAAAGGGCGTCACCACATATTCGATAAATTCCCAACTGCTTAGATGCTCCTTGCAAATCGGCGAGCTGTTGTTGTGACCCAGCGATGTGAAAAAGTCATTGTATTTTGAACTCAAGAGAAAATATATAGAAAACCGAGCTGCTTTCACGTGACTTTTTAGGCCCTGTAAAAGAAACAAGAAATATTGACTTTACGTTTGCGGCAATACATATTGTAACATCATAAGCATGTTCAATCAATAATGTATTTCGTGCAAAAATTAGAAAGTACTTTCCGACCAAGATGAGATAGATATTTTTAACCATATTTGTGACTGGATAAACATTAAGGATGTTTGTATGATATGCACCAACAAATTATAATCTCTTTTCTAGTGTACTAAAAATGTTTAGATTTTAAAATTGATGTGTTTTTAATCTACTGTGTATGATGACATGACATGTCCATCTTGTGCTGTGTGTCATTAATCTCTGAAATCTGTTCCAAAACATTTGCTTTAATATAATGATGATAATGATCAACATGTAATGTACCTCGTACTTTTAGTTCATTTTAATCTCTTCAAGCTTTCCTAAAAGCAGTCACAGATGCTGCTAATGTGTTTCATTCAAAAACTGAACAAAAAACTTTTCTTTCCGTGTTGAAACGAATCAGTCATTCGAATAACTACTTTCCGCATTTGAATGGAGGCAGACGGTGGCAAAAATGCAGCTCTACTACATCTCATCCAACTCCAAGTTTTGTAACATTTATGAAGTTTAGCGTGAACAATATAAAACGAGACTGTACACAAAATGCTTAGTGCAATAAAGACAAAGTTTTCACAGTGTATGCATCTTAATTTTGAATGGAAAATAAAACACAATATCTTGTTGTAGTTTGTAATAAAACGAGAACTGTTAAAACTTGAAAATAATTACAGCTAGGGAAAATGATTACTAGAAAAAGTGCAGTTTCCAGCCTATTTATGACAGAAACTTAAAAATGCATATCACATTTCACAAAAATATTCTACAAGCTATTTCACTAATGTTATGTTATGCTTTTTACTTAATAACATGTTACAAACTAAATGACTACAAAATACACAGCCACAGACACTTCCAAAATTTGCTGTTAAAAATCCCAGCCTTAACAATCAATGATTCTAACACAGATTCTCATGTAAAAATGAACTAATGATTGGCAAGCATATGGATTTATTTTAAACCCTACATACTTACCAAACGCACATTTACATTAAATTCATCCATTTACGCACATTTTTCACTCGCTTATCATTCCAGTTCAGACATCATTGTCATTCAGTTCTTGCACACAAACCGGTTATGAATTTAAATAAATAATATATAAAAAACAAAACTGAATTAATAGACTAGGAGTGTTCAAGGTTTTGGGACCCAGTGCGCAATTTATTCCTTACAATAGTTCCGTACTAGCCTCTGAATAACTTGATTAATGCTACAATATGAAAAATCTGTCAACAATTTGCTGACTACGTGACTACACCGCTTTTTCATGCTTGATGCATTCAGCTCTTTAAAATTCCATGCAAATGGATAAATGTTGTATCTAGTATCCGCTCTACGAGTTAAAATCCTGCAGACTTGCTGAGCTGAGTGAACGCGAAGCGCAAGAAATACCACAAAAACTTCTGTTGCAACGACTACAACTCATTATATCCCTATTGTACAACTGGTGGTATGGATGGTGTGGTTTCAAAGCATCAATTATATTTTGCATTGTAAAATCAGACAGAATGCTCAATGCTCTTCTCCACCAGCAGGAATCCTGGTTGTAGAATAAATATACATAGAATTATTGCTGAATTTCTGTGAATCCATGTGAAGTCATCAGACAATATGGGTTTTAAAAAAATGCCTGTTACTTTTATATAATCAGTCTTGGAAAATTATTGATGTATGAAGATTATCCAATACCTTTTTATTACTAGGTTTATACTGAGTGAGTTAGTAAGCATGATTTTTTTTGTCACATAGATAACATCAATCAAAAACGTCATGCTTATTTGTTCATCTCATCAAATCAGTATTACGGAAAAACTGAGTCTGGTTACTGGCTTCCCTCCCATTTTAATGGAAGGGGTAATAGTAGCTTCACAAACAAGATGATGAGATGATTTTACATATAAATCTTTTCGAATAGAAAAGGGGAGTTTACAAAAAAAAAAGATTGTTCATATTATAAACTATATCATATATATTTTTCAAGTACTCGGGTTTTTTCTATGAATATAATCCTGGTAGAATCTCAATTGCGAAATTGGACTCTTAAAAAGTTCATACGAAATTGGGAGAAAAGGGTGGTGGAAGGAAATGCAATCCGCCTTCTACACCACCACCACCAGTAGTTCCCGGGAGAGAACTCATCATCTATAATAACCTTTCACAAAATCGGCTACATATTTCATGCTTCAATGGATCTACATGATTGCTTATGACTGTTTTACAAATTGAACTTTGAATTGAATGATCTGCTGGCTGGCATTGTAATACAGTACTACTATCTTGTACTCAGGGATTTCAAAAAGAAAAACTTTTAGGAAAAAAAGTTACATATTAACATGATGAGCAGCAAGTTATATTCTGCTGCTTTTTGCCAAAGGTGCTATTTTTATGACAGGAAGAGTTATCCTCTGTAGTATGTTACGACACACAGCATGCTGCTTATAATAAAAGTTTATTTTAATGCTCTCACCATTCTAACTTCTACTTTTATCATTAACTATTTACAAAATTCAGAATTGTGAAACATGACAGCATGTTATTCTAGTTTTGTGCTGGCTGACTTGACTGGTAAGACAAGTCAAAAAATAGTGTGCTTCATACTTTTTCGTGCACAGACAGCAGATATGTAAAATAGCTCTAGTTCTGTGTGTAAGCCCACATTACATAAAGTGAATTCAACCAATCTGGTTTGTTATCAAAAAAACTTTTGTCATGATTTTGACAATATTTTACAGAAAAAAAACATTATACAAAGCTTTAGTCAAGGACAGCAACAGAAAAGTATAATTTTCTTGTCCCAATAAAATTGAAACGTGTCTACTGGAACAATTAACGTTACACGCTGTGCTATTTTAATACTGTATAAATAAACCATAATAAAATATATTACATCGGGGACATTTACTATATGCTAATGGTATTACCATGTTGTGCATGAATTAAAACCGGCCAGACTAGATTTTGCTTACTTTCTTATTTCCTGATGGTATTAATCATGAGCGCTTTAGTTACTTTTTTTAATAGTTTTTTGTCCTTTTTTCCTAGATGTATGGAAAAAATTCGGAGGAATTATTAAAATATTCATTTGTATATGCCATGCGTACATTTCCATTCCATTTCTACTCTCAAAACTTCCCCAATGGTTTGTGCTCTTGTATCAACAATTTTATAGACTGAAAATGTTTAGACTGTCTTGTTTATTCTTTTGGGAACGACCAAAAGTCCCGGATGTAAACACACAAATCACTTCTCCGAATAACACGATAATAAAAGACGCAGTTATACGTACGATAATGTAACGTAATGAATTTGATAATGCAAAATTTAAGTCGGTTTCTGCTACTGAGCTAACAATCAATGCAGCACACCACGAAAAAAAGACTTTCATTTTAACTGCTATTGACGTAATATAAATGGGGATGATGATGATGTTGGCGGATGGTAAGACGAGGTTAAATGTATTTGACAGACTCGAAATTACAACCAAACCGATGAAGCCGTAACAACGTAAATACAATACCAGACAAGCAGTAAAAAACAACACAAAACCGCATATAATCAAAGCCAGCAATATGTACGATCACAGAATACATAAAAAATGTATTTTCCATGATACTGATCGGAATACTTTGTAAAATGTGATTTTTCTTTGTTTGTTCTATTTCCGAAAAAAGAAATATAGTTTCCTGCTTGATTTCCTATGATATAGGAAAAAATCGTGTATTGGCTTATGTAAATTTGAACGATTTGTAAAAAAAAACCAAAAGTCATTGCATTTTTTTCAAACAAAATTCCAAGCTTACACGTTTTGTAAAAATGCGTACCTTATGTGATTTCTTGTACATCACAGTTTTGTTTTGTTTTACACAAGACATAAGTTAAATAAACTGTAGATCCAGAAGAGAGAAAAAAAAAACTAATTTTACTCCTCCCTGCATGCATCCTCACGTTCTTCATCTTTCAAAAAATGTTATTTCAGCCATGTTTCTAGCCAGCCTAAACTTTAAACCAGGGTTTTTTACTACTGTGAGCATAATACTTTTGCTGAAGCACATTTTTTTAGTTATTTATGATTCTGAAAGTTGTGACATGATACACAGTGTATCGAATAACATAATAATACCATGAACTCATCCACAAGAGACAATTAACAAAGTAGTAGTACAGTTTTCATCATCTAGATTCATGAACACACCATTATTACAAACCGTAAAATGATAACATCCATGCGTAAGTACATAAAAAGTCGCGATAAAAAGTGCATTATTAATAATGCTACAAAAAAGTTGACACCCCCTAAGAACCTAAAAACAACATGATCTCTGCATCATCATCAACAACAAAGATGTTGTATACTTGGGTTTTTCCATGTACCATAAAAAAGTATGGTGAAATTAATACTTAAAAAGTAGCAAGGAGTACTTATAATCAGTGCGGAGAGTTGAGTGAAGTGAAGAGAGAAAGTGTGTGCACGATAAAGAAAATTATGGCTATTGTGATAAAGACAAAAGATACGAGGAAAGTTTATTATTACCATAAAGCGAGTTTACTTGTATGGCGCATTGTGCACGGTATTTTGAGCAAATAGGAAAATAAGGAGAAGAGAAATAGTGAAGTTGTTGTGGTTTAGATAGAAATTCTGTTTCAGTTTCATGAAGAAATATCACAAGTTTAGTGGATGATGATAATGATAATGGTTTGCTGGTGGTGTGGACAGCAGCAGTGTGCTAATAAGACATTTCTGTTTAACAAAAAAAGAAGAAGAAAAAGTGTCTCCTTTTTTTCCTTTTCTTGTGTAAGGTTTCGTTTTGTAAGGTTTGGTGAAACAAAGACAAGAACATCTGGTGGTTCGGTACTAGTTATTGTGATATAGAATTTTTTTTAGCTACTTCTATACTGCTGGTAATATGGTGGTTGTTCTTAGTATTTTGTTTGTGCTATCAGTTTGCAAAAAAAAAAGTTTTCTCCTTGTGTTTTACTAAGTTCCCACACAAAAAGTACTCCACTCCAACAACTATATATTACAGTCTTTCATTTAAGACAACTAAGTCAACTCCCTTATATAATGCAAGCATTTTTTGGTGATGGTGACGATGACGAGGGTGGCAAACATCGTATCCGACCAAATGCAAGCATACCTATACAGGTTTCGTTCTTTTTGTTTGTTTCAAGGCAAAAATATTTTCCCTATTTATATTTTTTATCAAAAAACTTTTGGTTGTACAAAACACAGTAGTTCTTTTGTTCCATTTTTTTTTGTTCCCGTTCCGAGTCACCAGCCGTCATGTTTATGTACCCTCCTCCACCCTGCTTTCGTTATGGCATCATCATAATATCATCAAAAATTCAGTGCGATGTACAAAAAAATAGTATACTCTGAGAAAGATACACTTTTTTATCTTTCAATTGGCCTCGCCTCGGTTTTGTTGTCATAATCTAGAATGATAATTTGTACTACGCGACGGTGCGGTCTCTGTATGTCGCTGATACTTCTGCTGGTATTCGCTTTACTTTCAATTCATTTCAAACTTTACTAAATTATTGTTGCACCCGTCATACCCTATTATATCAGCAATGTAATCTTCCCGTTACGACAACAATAGTAACTGTCTTGTTTTATTTCTCGTTTTAGTGTATATATTAATAAAAAAGAAAGTTTCCCTTGTCTCTACACATTCCATGTGGTAGTAATAATGGGAATACCACTTCACTTCTCTGTTTCCCTAATATATTTACTTACGCTCTTGGGTTACATCTGTCTCCGAGGTTAGTTAGTATTTTTCATTTAATTTAATACTCATTCGAACATAAGCTGCAAACATACCTTGCTTTGCCTGCGCATAAAATTTGTCGGTTTTAGTGGAAACTTGTATTAAGTCATTACTTACAGCTACATAAGCACAAGGATAGCTATACTTCATACTAACTATACAATTTTGTTTTTGTACATACGTTCACTACGCTTTTCTTTTAAAACTATTCAACATATTACATTACATTACACACTACAATTTTCACAGCCTTTCTTTTTATAGTATATCCTTCAGGGAAGCATATAACGTGACACATCACATGATGGAGAAATCAGACGAGCAATAATAAACACAACCACCACCACTGCTCTCGCTCACACACTCATCAAACCGATACTCTCTTTTCTCTCGTTTCTCTTCCAATAAAGTTTGTTTTGTTGTTACTCGTTTTTTTCTCTCTCTAGAATACCAGTAGACTATACCCTCGCCAGTTTTTTCTCCATTCTTCATGCTGTCACTCGTTTTCCCCTACTGTGTTGTGTTGGTGTTTGTGTCTTACATAATGCTTGGAACTCATAACGAGAAAAAAATGCGCTTTCTCGGTAATAGTATAAGTAGTATAGCATAACAATAACAAACACAATGACGACAAGTTTACTCACGCGACTCGACTTTGAGTGTCTGTGTGTGTGTGTGTGTGTGGATAAATGTGATAATCATATCATGTGACTCCAAAAAAGGAAAGCATTTGTACTACAAATACAATGAGCCTGTAAAAATTACGTATAGAATTGAGATGCATAAAAGCCCCACTTACTTTAGAGAAAATCCACCCAAGGGAAACCCACTCGTTTGTGGGGTTATTAGTTTTTCTGATATTATTTCGTTATTACAACACATATTTCTTTCCACCAACAAAATAAACTGTCAAATCAAATAATATCTTTACTTAAATATTTTTGTTTAGTTTTTTTCTGTCTTTATTTGTGCCACTAATAGCTTTTTCCGGAGTAGAACAAAAATAATTCTAGAAAATATAATTTTTTTTCTTGCTATTAATAAAAATGGTTGTTCTTGATGATTGTAAAAATTTATAAAACTTCTTTTTCTTTCACTTGTGTGTTGTAAGGTAGCTCATTTAACTGAGGTAGTGGTATGGTGGTAGCGGTGGTAAAAGTAAAAAAGAATTTGTAGGCGTCATCAGTTGTGCTTTCATTTTTTCCCCATCGTAGCTGTACCACATCTTTTTCTCTCTTCTCTGTGTTTGCCTTCAAAACACATCCATCCTTTCCTTTCTTTGATGATGACGAACTATCTACCAGTTTTTTATTTTTTATTTTCCCCTCTTTTATATAATATATCCGTCAAAGTTGACTTGACGGTTAAGCTAACTTTTATAAAGACGAGCGGAGAAAAAAAAGTGGAGCAACTTTATCCGGTTGACTGGTTCACTTAAATTTGCTTTTAGTTATAAAAAGTTTTCAAGAAGGCATGTACAACACCAGAAAAAGGACCATCATCACAGCAGCATCATACATACGTTACCTTCTTATATTCACGTGATGTTTTAATAATATGTATTATATCTTCTATGTAAATTTTTATCATAAAATTCTTGTTTTTCTCTTGCAATTATATGCAAAGTCCTTCCTTACCACTAATACACTGTACTTAATAAAAGTTGTGTACATAGCGCAATATTATACTTACTAATAACTGGTTCCACTTGATCTGTCTGTCATGTCATATGTGTGGGCCTAAATCGCTATGTAAATAGTGAAATTCACTAAAGATATCACACCACACAAAGTAAATTATACTAGCAATAATTTGCACGTTTCCTGTGTGTCTTTAGTCTTTGTACACTTTTCTGCAGAGATACTTTACTGAGTATCCGTAACTGATCTTTAAGCATTAAAAACATCTATGCTTTCTCCTTCCCATGATCAGCAACCACCACTTTCACTTTTGTATGCTACTTTACAAGCTGGTGCTGATGTTGTTCTTGTTCTATACGGTAATATGTACATATGACAGCTTGAATGTTTACTCCTTATTAACAATCAAGTTGACTGAGACTACTACGCGAAGAGCTGTTGTTTGGAATGGGAAAATGTAATCAACACTTTCATTAAAAGTGGCACTTTTTTTTGTTTGTGAATGAGACGATGAGAATGTTTATAATACTGACTTTTTGACGAGGAGAAGTGTGTGCACAACTCAAAAATTGGTGGGGTACTTTTACTTGTTATGTAAGTTTGTATAGTTTTGCTTTTTAGTACTTTTATATGCTGATGCGATGTGCTCTCCTCTAACACAACTGTTGTTTAACCCATTTAACTGTGCTTCACACGCAGAAGAAAATCTCTTGTTGACTGGCTGGCTTCCTCGGTGCTACTGACTGACTAGATGATGCGATGATACTATACTGTTGTGCGAAGATACGATTATCCTCTTTCATTTTTTCCCTTTCCCTTTCTCTTTCACTTATACAGTTTGTGATACTGCTACTTGTGTACAAAATACAGACTCAGCAGCCTAGCTGTCATATTCATAAAAAAGAGAAAAAACGTAATTTGAAAACTTTACATTTTTATAACTCCCACTTGAAGGGCAAAAAGCAGCAAAAGAGTTGCACAGAGCTCAAGAAATAAAGTTGGAGAAATTAGGAATAATGATTGACGTAACGTTTCTCCTTGTTTTGCTGTTTCAACTACTTACTTTCTCCATAGTATAATATGCATACATATACTTGGTATGCAAATTTTTTTTAGCATAGCATGAATGCAAAAAAAGGAAACGTTGACAAGCAAAAAAATATATAAAGTAATATACACTCTCACACAGACACACATAGACACTCACACTTTTTTTCCAATCTTTTACTCTTTTCTCCTCCACAAGAAGAAAATTTACAAGGAAGGAGAATGGTGTAGAAAAGTTGTATGTTTTATTTTCTGTGTGTGCTACTCTTTTGCTCTTTTCACTTCTCCTCGTACTTTTTTCTTCTCCCTCTCTCTGATTTTTCTTTCATTCACTCATTCTCAGTCAAATGATGATAGAAAAATGAAAAAAGTGAGAAAAATGTCCAAGAAGTATAAGCAGAAAAAAGGCAGCTTTCGTCGATATTACTTAGTGCTTTTTTTGCCGACACAACGTCGAAAGAAAAACATTATGGATCTCACTCACTCTGGTGAGCTTTAGCTAGCGCTATAGTTTTTTTTCGTTATGCATGCAACCAAGAAACGAGAGAGCTAGCATAGCAGCGCAGACACACCGCACAAGGTATATAAGCGTTTTTATAATAATACGGGTTTTGCTTAAGCGTTCTTCTCTAGTTTATCTTCACTTTTTGGTTGAAGTGAAAGTAAAAAAGGAGAAAGTGATAGAGAAAGGGAATTTTTTATGGAGCGGTGGTGGGAACGAGCATGAAGAGAAAAAAATAAACGTAGCAGTTTTACTGCTACTAGCTTGTCTGTATGTTATATTATCTACTTTCTTTCTTTTTGGTTCGGTTCTAGTTCTATTGCTGCTGCTGCCGTTAATATGTTTCTTTTCGTTTTTTTGTGTAGGCTTTATGCACCTTTATTCTTTTAGAATTTTTCGGTATAAAAAAGGTAAGTTTGCCCCGGCTATCGTGCACTGGATATGCACTTCGCTCGGCCGCCTCACACTATCTGCCTGGTATTTGGTCTCGGAGCCTGCGAGTCATCACGCTTTCCCCAATCTTGTACAAGGAACGGAAAAAAATAAAGAAAAAGAAACCAAAACGGAGTACAAGCTTCTGCAAAGCTGTGTGCCGAGAAGATGCGTTGCTGCGCTGCTTCTGCAGGTTCATTTATGTTAGTTGGTTTTAGAATTGGTGTAATGTTAGAACTAGAACCAAAGAAGAACGCATGAATGCTATGTACCAACCATGAGCATAGACCAGACTCACTGCTTTATATTTTGTTGGTAACATTGAATTGGGAATGGTGATGTGAGTTATTACATGAACATGAATGTGCTCCTCTTTCTCTATGGAAAGTTGTTGGTATTTTCATATTACTCTCGCTCGCTCACCCGCTCTCGTTTTTTCCCTCTCTTTCTCTAGAGTTGCTTGTTAGTCTCCTTTCATTTTCTCTGTGTGTTCAATTCAGTGTTCCATCCATCCATCAGCTTTGTATATTCTTTTCCCATATATCTGATTGATGTAAGGGTGCAGACAATTGGAAAGACTGCATGTACCAAAACAATATTGGATATATTTTATGTCAACATACTAACAACAACAGAAATCGTTCAATGATGTTGTACATGGTCTCCACTGCATAGTGCAGTTTGTGTATAATATCTAAAAATTTAGATATGCTTTGGTGAGATTGAAGAAAATATTTTATCTTTGACACTTTTCCAGATTTTAGTTAGATATGAGAGTTTTAAATGACACACGGCGATGTGACATGGGCAAAGTGAGTCACAAAATAATATCAGTAGAAAAGAGATATGAAAAAGAGAATTGGATAAAGGGGGAAAATAAGAGATGAACAAGTTTTTCAGTGAACGAACGGCTAGCAATGTACATAATATTGTAGTGGTGGTGGTAGTAGTCAAGTATTTTGTAGTAGTGAGGGAAGATGAAGAAGTCGGTCTAACTCAAGAGGACCACAAAAAGTACACAAGTAAAGTATGCCATTCAAGTTTTGAAGTCCATTCCACTTTAGAAGATTCAGTAGAGCAGACAACAAGCAGTGAAGATATAGTCATGATGGTGGTTCTATTTCCAAAGTTTGTCTAGAAGGACAAGCGTCTTCTTGGAATATGATGAG
>JAQIWN010000708.1:0-28124 GCA_034699025.1 Entomobrya cf. arborea Gr-Col-00668 | reverse complement strand
TCATCATCATCATCATCTAACACGCCAGAGTTGTCAAGATCAACTGATCAATAAGATCCTGTATAAAGGTCCCTTAATGATACCGGAAGCTAAATAATACCAGTCAGATAGCTTTCTCTACAAAGGAACACAATTCAATGAGTTTTCTTGCCTTTATTTCGCTAACAATAGTTTCATAGTTTGGTGTGTAGTTAACTTAAACATTTATTGAAAAGGCAAAAAAAAAACAAGTTTGAAAGGGATTTAACTGCCATTATGTAATGATGATGGTAGCAGCAAAAAAGCAGCGACCTGACAGTAGCAATACTGGTATTACAGGCATACATATATAATGTAGTGTTTAAGGTCCCATTTCAAGAGAACTGAACACTGACACAGGAATAAGTAAGTATAATGTAACTATACTGTATGTATTAAGTGTATCTTGATTCATTGGTCTAGTGCTATAGACTACACAGACAAAGGAAATGCTGCTGGCGAAGAGTTCTTAATTGTGACACATGGCTGTTCTGTTGTGTTCCCAAATTACAACGGCAATGACAATGCTTCTGAGGCATGATGTAATAATGATCAGTCTATGGTGTCTGCCAGCAATAGTGAAATGGCTCTGAGAGTACAACAACTTCCCATTTAGTCTCGAGTCGGTAATAGTGGACAGCAGAAATGGTGCCATATCACATCAATGCAATTGAAGAACAAATTGTATACCAAAATAATAACATAGAATATTGAAAGTGTTTACTTTAATGGTTTTTTGAATCTTGATTTTTTTCTTTGCCAAAATGCATCCGACGCTTGCACATGGCCATACACATGTAAAAGTTATATTGTTCATCTTGAAGATTCTGTTAAAAATCCGATCGATATAAGTAGTACACAGTACACATAGCTACATAGCTTAAGTCATTGAAACAAAAATAAGTGACCCTAAAATACAATATTTATGTGTTACAACCTATATTTTATAATGCGTGCTGTTACTGGCTGAGTCTATTTATATAATATCAGATGCCCTATCATGATCGTCATCATTATCGTGGCTAAACCATTATACTCCATCCCAATAGCATTAGGGAAAGCACCCAACTGGTTAGTCCAATGAGCTGGAACTTCTATCGCTTTTATACTTATTTTTTGTTCCAAAATTGTAGAAAGTCGGTTTGTATCTGGTGGTGTGATGCATAAAAAGACACAAACACTTAAACTATCTCTATTTTGTTCCTTACACAAAATATAATGCTACTTGTACTTGGAATTCTCATGTATTGTGAAATCAATTGACGGAAAAAGCAATGCAAGAAATATCTGGCACATGTGTGGCATCTTGTAGTTATATGTATGGAATGTTGTAAAAGATATTTGGAGAAACAGCGACGAATTTTCTTGAGTTGGTTGAGTTGAAAGTATAAGTACCGTAAACTCACAATAAAACCAAAAACAAATTATTCCTTTAGAAATACTTGTTTTTCCCTTCAATTTATCCTTTGTTATCGAATAAAATCTTGATGCTCTTTTCAGATACCATTGTTCTACAGTACGGATGACATAAAGAAGGAAAATATTCCTTTTCTTTTACCAAGACACACCATAAGAATTTATCCATGAAGAAAAGGCTCATAGTTTGCTTACTACTTCCATTACATTGTAATATTGTAAACGCTCTCTCATCTTATGAGATTTTCTTGATACGAAATTAACTGAACTGTTGTTTGAACCGATGGTTTAGTTTTTGACTTTCTGCTATATATACATGCTTGTTTATGTATGTATCGACATTATTGCTTTGTTTTATTGGAACAAGTTTTCTTGTTCTGTAGCTCAATATCGATCACTCCCAATTCCCAAAGTATATTGCAAATCCAAGCTTTCTGCAATTTCTATAGATCTCATTATATATCTTTTAGAGAAGTACAAGCATTTGTCTTTTAATAAGAAAATAACGAGAAGCTATCTATCTGAATCATCTACATCTGTCGTGTAAGAATAGCCGTGCTGTGGTATGGTATGTGATATATCTTGTCTGCAGTTAAATGGTTGTGCTGCTAAATACTCTCCTCTCATATTACTTGCTTCTTTCTTCCTTTCTCTTGCACTCTTTCTCTAGACTATTCTTCACTTTTCTCTGTCTGGATCTACTCCTTGTGGAAAGACAGAGAAATGAGAATCGAAGGGCAACGAGCAAGAAAAAATCGAAGGGAAAACGAGCAGAATAGTCGGTTGTAAGTGAAGGGAACAGCACATAAGTTGAAATGTGTGTGCCTGTTTCTTTTCATCAAAGGGATTAATTCATTAGTGGCCAAAGCTAATAAAAGTTTTGCCCTTTTTCTGATTTCCAAACACGTAGTAAGAGTCGTGGTACACACATATACATGAATAACAAAGATATAACCGATAGATTTACAAATGCACATACACACAAAGAAAATTAGGAGGAGAAAGTACAGAAATGAGAAAAAAGAATGTGAGCAGGGAAAGTGTAAAAAGAGTATTTGTGAAGTTGTGCATTATCTTGCAGATAAGTTTACTGCTTCGAAAGCTGTACAACTTTTATACGGTACACTATTACATAGTAGCCCTAATATATTTCCAAATGAAAACGGTGAAAGCAAACATATAAGGAAACAAGTAAAGAAAACAGAGAAAGTCTAAATGAAAATGTAGTTTTTTTACTTCCAGAATATTGGGTAAACTAGTAAAAGATTTTGATCATTGGCAGCAGGAATCGTCAGTGAAGCAAAGAGAATTAGAGAAAGTGCGCTTTTGCTATGCCGCACTGCACTCGTTCACTCTTTCTTCATCATCATTCAGAGTAATTTAGAATCTTTCCAGAGTCTCCTTTAATATTTGTTAAATATCTGTCAGCCCATTTCATTCAAAGAGTGTAAATGAAAAATAGCTTGTTCCTTATTCGTTAAATTTTGTCGTTTTGTTGAAGGAACAAATACAAGAGAAGTAGTTGAAGAAGAAGGAATGAAAGAGATGGATAAGGTATTCAAGCAGGAGCACTAAATACACAATGCGAAATGCACGCTTCCAACTTACTCATTCACGTAATGGCTCCATGTCTTGCTAGTTAGCACTGTGTCTGCCTATGTTGTACTTTTAAGATCTAAATTTAGAAATGACTTTCTCTTTTCTTATTCCTCTTAAGAGACAGACAGAAACAAAAAGGATAGCTAGCATTTTGAACATTCCAAAAGAAAACTAAAGCTACTCCAATAGTGCGACAATACGTATGTATGTAATTCGCTTCAGAAGAAAAAGGAATCAGCTTCACATTCCATTTCTCTGTCTGTTTGTGCTTCTCTCTCTGAGTGTGGATCATATAACCATGTAATTACGTCGACTTTATGAGAATAAGATACACACTATTAGTCTTGGCTTACAAACTCATTTGTACAAATGCTGAAATTGGAAGACACGTTCTTTTACTGCTCACGCTCGCCATTCTGCCAGCAGTCAGTGACTTTGACTGAGATTTAAGTTATCTTTCAAGATACAACCTTACACACTTATATATAAAACCAAAACGGATTTCTATTTGGAAAATACAGGATCGCACTGGCTACAGAAAAGACAAATTAATGTACATATACCTGGTATGTACACATTTTCATTTGGCTTTTCAACATTCCTCGTACTTTTTCTTGGAGTTTGTGTAGTCTTCGAAAAGCTAAATAACCCTTTTCTTCGTTTATCATCCACTTTTTGAATCTCAGCAGAGAGAGAGAGAGTTTAATATGGACGGAAAATAAAGGAGATACTCTGCTTGCCCAAAATTCCCAAGAAAACAAGTGAAGGTGAAACAGTCAAATAAATTAATCATGACAGAGATGAGAAGACTTGGCAATTTCCCTAATGTAAATCAGTGAATTGTATAGATCACTTTTTGGTGTTATTGCCTTTTACTTTGTTTTTGTATAAGTGGTGAGTTCATAGAAAAGACAGAACAAAATATAAGACGACATCCTTGGATTACAATGCAACATGGTTTTCATGTAGTAAATAGAAATAGAATTTTATATTAGGAAATACTATCACTCGCTATTATGTTGATAGAGAGTGCTTTCTTCCTTTATAAGTTTGAAGCGTGGTTCTTTTGGTTACTCGATCTTGAAGAAAATGACATGGTTTTCTTAGATGGACTTTTCTCATCTCTCGTGTTTCCATCTTGGTAAATAGCAGCAGCATAAGCAGCAGCAGTGAAATAATATAATGGCAGACATTCTCTTTTTTGCTGCTGTTTACTGTTTTTCTAGTGTTGTGTCTGTCTTCTGTGGTGAGTTTTGCACGGTATACATCTAAATACGGAGAAGAATGAAGGAAGTTAACTAGAACTATATATTTTCTTCATCCTTTTCTTCATTTTGTTGTTTAGAAGATGGCACAGGATAAATTAACTTTCAGGAAATACACCACCATCCGTAAGGAAACGAAAGGAAACCCTTCAGGGTTACAAATAGGCGAGGCAGAGGCACACAAGCAGGCAGTATGAAAGCTTTACTTTCCTGCCGACAAAATCATAATTTACTGTTTCCTCAGGCCAAAGTTGAAAAAAGCTATTGTACTGAGTGAATGAATAAGGTGGCGGTGGCATATCGTCTTCATAGAGAAAAGAGTGGTCCAACAGTCCAGCAATGTATGTATTTATGTATGGCGGTTTGCCCTGAACAAAAAAACGAAGAAAGTCGTGCTGCTGTTGTACAATTTTTACTTGAATGATGTCAATTTTGCTGCAGAGAAAAACAAGCCTTTGTGAATTAGACGTGACACTTTTTAGGTATCAGCATGGAAGGGGTATTATCTATTACGTGAAGTCAATGGACAATTTTTTTGCCGCCATCTCTGCAAATAGTGGGGGTGCTTGGATGGATATGGACAGATAAAAACATACTATCAGCAAACAGGATCAACAAAGCGGAGAAAGATTAAAGAAAAGGGTATTTACGTCCCAAAAGGAAAATGAAATGGCCAAAAATGGTCGCCTCAGTTTGTACATTTTAATCTTCCTCTTTTCCCGTTTCTATTCTCAAATCGGCTTCCTTTTCTGCTCGCCAGCTTTACAGAAAAAAACACAGAGAAGAAAAGGCTTTTCATTTTGCTATCCTTTTGGGTATTGTGGCTATTTCTCGTTATGACGGATGTTGCCCGAGATGAGATAGAGAGAAACAAGACCGTCAATTAAACCGAATTCAATTGAAAACTGTAAGAAAATAAGATATATTGCTTACACTCACTTTATGTACGGTAGGAATTTATTATTCAATACTTGTAATCCCCCCAAGCGATCGGAGGAAAGATTTCTTTCATCGCATACCAAATCCAGTTTTCTGTTTATGAGCCCTCTCTCACTCAGACAGGTTGCCTCATTTTTCAGCAAATATTTGATTTAAACTACAAATAGCGGCTTCCCCTTTTATCGTATCAGCAATGTTTACAAAATTATTATTGCTAAACATTCAGTCTGCCAATATTTCATCCCATCTCATTGTCAGCGAAATGGTGGTGGTATTTGTTCGAATAGGTAATCTAGTTCCAAGTTCCAGCCAGGAAACGGGTTTAACTTTTTCACATTTTTCGAATAATAATCTTGTCTGGCCATGTTTCCAATTACCTATGTAACTTATTTTCATAACAAGAAATTTTGCCTTCACGTTTCTCATACAACACATTCCTCAAAAATAATTTTTGTTCGTAAAGGTAGTGTGGTTGTGGCACAATGCATATAAAGTGAGATGAATGATTACACATATTATTGTAGCACGGAATTGCTACGTGGCTCGTTAGTCGATTAAAATTGTAGCCCTATAAAAAGTTAAGTTTTTATGACTATTAAACTTTCCCGCATGTCTCACTCACTCCTCATCCTTTTTTTTCGCAAAAAAGCAGTTTAGCTGTACCACGTAAATAGTGATGATAGAGCTATCATCATCAAAACAAGATGATTGTGTGTATATGCATATAAAATAGTAAGAAGGAAGAACAAGGAAATTTCATTCAAATTTAAATTTTTTATGACTCCCTCACGTACCGTGCTCAAGTAACAACACTCATTCTAAAAAAAACTCAACTTACAACAGTGAGGCAACAACGCAACGGAAGCTTAAGCGTTTTGTACGAAGGAGGATGGGGTTTCGCATACTCAAAAGCATCGAAACTTTAGCTTTCTTGTAGAATGAACTGTACCACACCGACTTTTATACATAAAAACATAAACCTCCTCTCTTACATTTCTTTTTACTGCTACTATCTTCGTTTTTGTGGTTTGGTTGAGTTTTCCTTTGCATAAAAACTCAAGTCGTTGTTTGTTAGATATTTCTGTATAGATTTAGTAACGAAACGAGACGACAGTGAATCCTAAAACGTTAACCTCAACAATAGAAAAAAATGGTTTGGGGAGGAGAGTGAAGAAAGGTGGTTTCTTGAGTACTTGGTTGAGTTCTCTTACCAGTTTAATGCGTGCTTACACAAGTGTATATAAAAAGAAAGTAAATGTAAAATCCTCATCATCATAATAAACTTCATAGCCCAAAAAGTCGAAAAGCATTGTCTGTTAGTAGAATGATCAAATATTTATGTATACGAACAACAAAGACTATACGTGTACAGTTTTAAGAACTATAATAATCAGTAATAGTAATAATAGTAATTTTGAAACTATTCACACTATCTATATTATAACTTATAACCAATACTGAAACTCATTTACTATTTTTTTGGTATTTTCTTGCAAACACATAAGAAAATATAAAAAAATGTGCATGTATGACGATGAGAACGGTACAAATGGAAAAGTATTGAAGAAGTCAGCGAGCCGTAAAAGGTATAAAATGAAAGGAGCGCGTGGAGGAATAGGAAATGTGGTATAATTTAAACCCTTCAGCAAATACTACACCCATCATGATACTAAAATGTATGCAAAAAGCTCATAGCGGATGATGATTTCTGAAATTGAATGATATCTTCATTCCCCCTCCGCCTCCTTAAAGACGCTGCAGATAAGAGAAAAAAGACAGAGACTGGAAAATTGTAGTGCTGTGCTGAGTATGGAGTAATTCAGAGAAGAAAATTGCTCCTAGCTTTTTTCCCATTTTCTAATTTGGGTAGTGGGTTCATTCAAACTGAAATGAAATGTATGAAAAGGCAGGCGGATTAAAAGTACACACACATACGTACGACATGAGATATAAATCATTATTGCAATCTTGAAAATAAGAATAGTCTTGAAAATCTTTGTAACTTCTTGTTATTCTGGTTTGATACAACGTTACTTCTCTACCCTACCAACATCGTCACTCATCATCTTTACTGCTTTTCCTCCTTTTATGTATGTTCTAAAGACAGTTTCTTTCTTTCTTTTTTATAAGGAATAAAAATGCAAATTTACTTTTTATTGAATACATTTGGTAATGTACTCTAGTTCTTTTGAAATGAGCCTCTCTCTTCTGAGGACTGAGATCTTTTACACATTCAAGATGGCAAACACGTTTGAATTTGAGTAGGTAGGTAGACTCCATAGACTTTCTTTCTGTAACTTTATACTACTCAAAGATTTTACAAATAAAAAGGAAAAGATTCCTTAAAATGAAAATGTGATATTTTGCGGTGCGGGCTTTGGTTCCTTTGTAATTTGCAAGTACAAAAACAGTCAGTCATCTGTTTGGACATCTGTGCATGTCTAAAATGGGAGTGTTATTTTCTTTGTTATTATTTTGTGAAAAATGTTAACTGCGTAGTACAAAAGTAAGAAATGATTTCCCCTTTAGTACGCTAAAGCACAACACAGGTTGGTCGCTCACTAATATGCGTGCCTTTAAAGAAGAATGTAAAAAGTCGATAGGTCGATGAAATTCAATGAACCAAAATATATTTATGAGTTACGAGTTAGCTGCTGTTTTGTTTGTTTGCTGAGGTGAAGTACCATCAAAAGACAAAAAAACTTTACAAAAATGCTTGTTGGTTCCCAGAATTCAGGGGAAAAAATCAGTTTGATTTGTTTGATTAACGTTGGGCACTGGTTGTGAGATTTTTGGTGACCTCAGCAAATCCGTAAAACAAGTATTCTCACTCACCAGTGTATTTATTGTATAACCAACCAATGAAACTACAAAATGCATCAGTTCCAACGTTACTTTGCCCATTGAATCTTTCCTGGAGTCCGGTTTTCTCTTGACTTAACTTTATCTTTTGCGCGCTCGCTCATAATGCTACTTATAAAACACATAAACCTTTGCTCATTTTCCCTTTGTTCGATAGGCAGGTTTAATAATGTTACGCGCTCTTCTTGAAGAGTTATTCACTTAACTGTTATTAGGCGTATCCATCCATTCTCCTCTTATTTTTACATCATGAACTGTAATAGGACAATCGCCATGATCCTCATTCTATTTTTTTTTCTTTACGGGAGCAGAAAAGAACAACACCAACTCTTTTTTGTGTGTGTGTGAATAAAAAAATCATTCTCCCTTACTCTCTTGATATAGTCCACCGGAATTGAGAAGGCAATAATTTCCTAATTTTTTAGTTTTATGATTTTCCTTACAAATGCGTTTCTCCCCCTCTGTTTTTCATCTCAACTAAATTTTTCTTTCGTTAACCAAAGTATAATCAGAATCGCATTAGCATTGATTACCACATGCCCCCAACTAACCAAACCACCCGACCGAACTAACTTTTCCTAGTTAAACAATAGAAAGGACTAAAACTAAAGTGCATGGGAAACTTGCACAGCTCCTTTTACTTAACACGCAACGTGAACAAAACAGAGGGGATGAGAACTACCAAGTCATAAAAATAACGATACGACCGTCATGAATCCTGTACTTATACATATTAGACTGTGTGACTTTACACAAATAATAATCTAAGAAAACTTTTTTTTCTTCAGCTTGGGTAATAATAATGTAGACGACTAGCTTATACTCGTCAGTATAAATTTATAAGTAAAGCTAAAAGTTTCATGAATTCCATCATTTCCCTTCAAAAAGTGAAAAGGAGGCAGGTGTTGATAACTACATATATATTTCTTGTGAAAGCTCACTCTCTCAACTGATGATGATAGCAATGATGATGGATAATGGTACAAACTCGCGCAAAGGTTCCAACAAAAAATGAAACTTTAAGCAAAAAGCAACAAAATATCATCATGTCACAAGTTATGCAAAAAAAACGGATGAAAATAAAGAATGAATGGATGAGCGATCCTACTTCATCTTTGTCAGAACGGTCTCGTCTCAAGAGAAGCACGAAAAAGACTATGTGCAATACCTATATCAAAAAGTAGGAGATCATATACACATGCTACTATTAATACTATTTGTAAGGTTATGTAGTAATGCAATGGTAGGGTAGGGTATTCAATTTCCACATTCACCTCCGCCCTGAAAAAGCATCACGTCAACTTATCCAGCCTTCGTATAGTACACTATTCTTATAAAATTTGTTCCCACGCGTCATAAAATATTGATAAGTTTTCTTCATTTTTCATGTCGTTCCCCTTTTCCGACTTTCTATATATTAGTTACACAGTGTTCAACAAACTGTTGTAGTGCTAATAAGACGCGAGGGAAGGGAAAGAAAACCAAAGTTTTAATTTGTTAAAACATAATAAGTTGACATGACCAAAGAGGGAATTTGTAATTATTTGCCAAGTTTAAAATATATTCAATTATTATTATTCAACACTATAAACCATTTTCATATGCCACCCTGCTGCTATACTCAGAAACTATAACGTAACGTAGTAAAGTTAGGTGCATATAAACTATTTTATAAGTCGTCTATTCAAGAGAGTCGTTAATTACCAGAGAGAGGACAGAAATATGTAAGAGGCCGGCAGTTGACAGGAAGTCATTAGCAGCGTTCGCATTCTCCTTTTCAAACTAAGTTTTTTATACAAAAGCGCGCAAGCAAACACACTGCTGCGTGTGTATACTTTCTCCAACATTCTATCTAAATACATTCGTACACACGTTTTCATTATTATTACGATTTGGTTGCAGTTACACTCATTATAATCATAAGTAGTTATATTTTCAGTATCTTTGAGAAAGGGATAAAGGAGAAAACGTGCTTCTAGTTTAGGTTGAGCCGTTATGTGCGAAGTATAGTATATACACTATAGTATCAAAGTCAACGCCAAAGTATTAGTTAGCCTCTTTTTGTAAATTGCCTAAAGAAGTAAAGTAGAAAGCACAGTGGTAAAAGTGAAAGTTGCACAATTATCTTTCCGCACTTCCTTATGAGATAAAAATTGTAACTAGAATCACAGATATCACACAGATGAACAGTACAATGGGAAAAAAGTAGTTAACTTTATAAAAAAACGTGAGGGAGACAGCAAGTTTGTATGCGTATAGTATTATAAAAAATCTGTCAGCACATTTCCTCATCCCATAAAAAAGAAGTGAAGACATTGCAAGAGAGTCATCTCTTACCGAATGAATACACGGCTTTTCGATTCCCATTCTTTATGAGTACCTTCATCTTTTAAAGTAGTATATGTACGAAATAGTAATTTCTTTAATGAGACAAATTTAATAAGTTGTTACAATGTTCTGTAAATATTAATATTGATTTCTTAATTCTGGTTGTGAATTAAGAAAGAGCCCGAAATTGCCATAAAAATGACACTATCATATAACAGCAAGCATGCCGCCAAAGTTACATGTGTACACGAACACGTATTTTGTATCTTGATTCACTTATGCTCTAGCAAACTTAATAACCTACTTAGCAACTTTATGTGATGTGATATGAGTCATGAAAACCTTTCTCACTTTTAACGCTTTAGGGGAGGCTTTAGGAATCTTTTGGTTGTTACACTTGCCCACAAGGTATTTACCGTTTACCATGTATTTAAGGATGAACAGTTTTCATTCAAAAACTTTTATCTCTTTATTTCAAAATTCTTTGATTTTACGTTTTTAATGTTACTATTTAAGTCAAAAACTTTCCACTTTTACTGCATAACAAGTAATTTCAATTTCGTGTATTTTTATATGCATTCATATTTTTTACGTTTCAGGAACTTCCATTTTTCTCCCAAAGACAAATGGAAACAAAACTTTAGATAATAGCGCAAGAAAACTTAGCCATTCGTGGTATTCTTGGAAGAAAAAAATAAACTGCAGTGAAAAATCGTATGCAATACTAATGCGTGGGATAAAAAAGAAGAGTTTGGTAGTGGAACGAGAAAGAAAATGGTATCGTTATTCACATGGTTTTTCTACTACTTTTACTATATTTACATTACATTCTCATATTAATGCTGGAAAAGACAAATGTGACTTTTAACACGAGTTGTGAGCTCATTCGTTAATATTGCGCAGCTTCCGACTGTGAAGACAGCTGAATGATGCACCACACGAAGCAAACAATGGACGTCATATCATATGAATATACATTGTATTTTTTTATATAACATTTTTGCACAACATGAATGTAGACAGTAGATAGGCATATAAACATTGTAATATATTTTTTTGGGTTGGAAGTCAGTTGTTTAAGTGGATAGAGAAAATACGATGGGATGGAAGCAAAGTTTTTATTTCAGCAACGTTTATATTATTACCCGACTGTTTGAGACTTTCACTAATGCCGTCTGTCTACAACATGCATATACGACACATATGAATCTACTTAATATACTCTGCGTGTGTGTAGATGTGTAGCGAAGAAAAAGAGAGTTGTACATGAATTCATAAGTGAAAGATTCCAATGTGAAAATTTGTTTAAGATACTTAAGCACTTTGACACTACATTTGAATAATTCATGAGGACTTTGGCTGACTTATTGCCTCTGTGAACACACGGTTTTTAATATAACTATACACACCACACAATAGCATAATACAATATTCCACAAAGTTATATGCATGATGATGGTGCATAACAACATCAGTCTCTCAAATTAAAATGCTTAGCTTGTATTGACTATATACATACTAAAGAATATATTACAGACTAGCTTTACTCAGGTTAAAAAGAAGAAAAAAAGAAAGGATGTTTCATCATCATGAGCAGCAGTGGCAGAGATGAAGAGAATAGAAAGTAAGTGAAAGTAATAATATACTTGGTTGCATACATTACATGGTCAATGTACTGTATTACAATAGAATAAGATAGGTTGAATGATTAAATGAAGTATGCATACATTTCTACGTAAAGAAAACTTGCAGTATGCATAGTATAGTAGGTATGTTAGAAATCCAGCAGAATATGCTTACCGAAAAACTTGGAAAAGGGATGACTACAATACAAGATGAGTATTTTTCTGGTTGCGTTAGTTTAAGTTTATATATATATACAACAACTTTACGTTGTGGTTTAGAAACCTACACACATTTCACCACACGACAGACACAGACGTACATCTACAAACTACAGGTTACACATGTTGTAATGCACAGACAAAAAGTGGTGAAAGCTTTGAGTAACAATCTATGGTAATTGTTAGTAGCTTGGGTGGTTGGTGTTGCCACTTCTGACAGCTGCAAGTCCAACTGCGGTATTTCCGTCCGTTAGAAAAAATGTAATAATAAGCAACAGTGCAAAGAAACCATTCTAGTCTTCTTAAACAAAGAATATTTATTTAAGCATGTTAGAAAGTCTACGTGCAAGAAGTGAAACTTACGACAACGTTTATAAATCATACAAGTGTAGGTGAAAATTAGAGCTTTACTTTTCGGAAAACTCACGTAAAATTTACATTCACATTCTTCATGCAATACAATAGACACACTCTGTAATCATAATCAACATCCACATCAACTATCTCGGGTAATATCAACATCATCATTTTGCTTTCATTACAATACATCTTTTATCTTGCATTGTTCTGGTAGTGATGATGATAGAAAATTTTATTCAATGAAGAACTCTTTTTGTCTACTTTCTATCTATTCAGGACTTTATATGAAATATTGTACGAGTTTCGTGTTTGTGTTCACCGCGTTTTTTATTGGATTGCTCCAGCTATTTTGCAACATTATCATGCACACGCAACTATGTACTTAATACCAGTAGTATATTGCTTAACATATTTGTACGTACCAGTATCACGTTTTGCTTTTTAAAGAAGAAAGAAATTCTTAAATTATGAGAGCGTACATCATTTTATACATTTAGGTGGACTCTATATCATCTTGTTTTTTTCACTTTGTAGTCATTTTTAAAGCTGTACATTTTACAAAGTGTATAATTATTGCCTTCAGCATGGAAAGTGAAACTAAAGCAATCATGAAATACACTACTACTTTTATGTTCATCTATTTTATACTACAAAGTTATTGCTTTATGTATCTCTTAGCGTAAACATACGTAGTATGGTATAAATCAAGTAGTACATGGAAAGCATTTTTATATCTAAGTATCAATATTTATGTACACGTTCAATTTTCAACAACAAAATTTCGTGAAAGTACTGTTTTATGTTAAAAAATGAAAACTTTTCTCGTATGATTTTTTATTCAACTTTTAATATGGCAGGTATTTTATATCTATTTGAAAGTACGAAATTGGGACACCATGCGCATCGTGCACTGGTTACATACACGTCTGTCTTCAAATGTAATCTTCATATTACATGCATATGAAAAGTTTGCTTTAGCCAATCTTGAAGTCGGAGAAACGGTTGAAATCTCGGACATCTTACTACGTGCAATAAAATTTTTGTAACTTTTTATCCAATAGACTTATGAAGTCCTAGTTTACTAGTACTTACCATATCAAAGAATACACAAGGGAAAAGGTCTGTCTGCTTGTCTTTACTGTCTAAAATCGCACCTTTAGTTCATAATTGTTCTACTAGTGACTAATGGTTGAATGTAGAATCTATTATTATTGTTACGATAAAACATTATACGGCCATGATAGTCATTTATGAATGTTAAAGACAGAAATAATTGTTTAGGTAGATAAAAATTGCCTGAGGTTAACTCGTTAAAACTTAAAATAGTCGATATTCACACTGAAGAATTTCACAATTCTCTTATTTTTGCAAAAATGGCTTCTACAGCCATCAAATGGTAAAGATGGTTGTTTTGCAAACTCGGAATGTAATGTAATATCCAGTAAATTTGAGTAATTTTTCCCCGTTTAATTTCTTCGGGGAACTTTCTTATACAAGTTTAACGTACCAAGTCTCACTTCTTTTTTAAACTTTTTAAATAATAAATGCAATAATAAGTGAAAATAATTGTAGTTTTTATTGTCCCAACATACTTTCACAGTTCTTTCACTGTTATTTTAACAAATGGATTTATACATACTACTCATACTCATTCAGTTGCAGTTTTATTTATACTTACTGACTATGGGTGTTGCCACCATTCTTAAATCTGACAAATAAATCATTTTAACGAACGAAATATTACAATCTCTTATCTGATTCTTGAAATTAATAATGCAAACAATGTCGTAAAAATTCTTGCAGTAGATTTTAAACCACAATGTTAAAACTTAAATGCATGTGATATATATATGTACATACATATACGCAAGCATGTGATAGTTACCGTCGTGGTAGTACATTAACACAAATCCTGTGAGATGCAATGCAAATAAACAAATCGAGAAGTAATGCGCCACAAGCTGGCCAAAAAATCTCTTCCTATCGGCAGAACAAATGTGAAATAGAATGGACTAAGAACAACATTTTGTATATTATAATATGTGATATGCAAAAGGAATTTCATATTGCTTCATTTCACACAAAAGAGAACAACAAGTATAATATACTCATGAGCACAAACCGGTCCCCAGTCCCCACATTTGTGTGCTGCGTATAACCGCAAAAAAACTATAAAAAGTTATTTTGATTCCATGCTAATGGAACATCTTGGCTAATACAATTTTTCTTTTTATTAAAAAGAGTTCTAAAATGTATTCTTGAAAGATATAGTATAGTAGGAAAGAATACTTTACTGTTTTTGCTACTCTACTAGAAAGTAACCGCCAACGCAAGCAGAAAAAAAGGGTTTGATCTTGTTTCCTTAATGCTTCCCTATCTACCTCCTCTCTCATCTTCACTGCTACTGATATGCTACTACCACACATTTTTCTAAAGATAAAGACAAGTATCTTGTATACCAAAAGCTATTATATTTTTATAAGCCAACTAATATATGAATATGTATATTAAATAATACGTTTTTGAAATGAGTGGCTTTCCACGGACCATGGAATGCCTTTGAAAAATAAGACGAGAGAAATCTGGAAATTATATATGCCAGAAAACAATGGCTGTGTGTTCACTCTTCGTTATGTTACTTCTAAGAATGAGGCTCGTTACAGAAGATAGTTTGAGATAGAAAAAAAAACTCGGGAACTAAGAAAAAGGAAACATGTGCCGTCTCATTTGCAAGAAAAGTAAAAAAAATGCTCCTTTATCTTTTCTTATTTATTTGAAGAGAAAATTAATTTCAAGTGAGCCGCTTAACGTCACTTCTGCCTTTAAACATTCTACTGTTTTTCCCTTTTTGACGAGATACATATGAACAGAGTTATATGTATATGTAAATATGTATAGACTTTTGGGGTTTTTAAACTAAAAGTAGGTCTTGTTGAAAGAATCGTTTTTTAAATGCCCACGCTCTTTTAACCATCATACAAAAAATGTGTAACTTTCTTTTTCATCATAATGTTTGTAGTCAAGTCAGTAACAATCAAAATACCTATTTTACAATTTTTTGAAAACATCAACTGTGTCTTGTCTTGTTTATGTAGGTGTTTTGTAATACGTTATATATTTGTGAAATATAAAAGGGTAAAATACTAAAAGAGAAGTTTGTAGTTTATAGTGCCTCTAGCAGCAGACCTACAGAACGACATGCTTAACAGGCCCTGTCGTCAACTTTTCTCCCTTTTCATGTACCAATTTTTTCCCTTTAAACTGTTAGCCAAGTTGGCAGCTTGTTTAACGTTCTTATTTTGAATTTTTTTTTCTCACAGAGAATGTAAAAGAGTACAATGTCTTTATGTTATGTGTACACACATTTCCTAAAGCTTTTAAGAAATGTAAACGGCAAAAATGAATGATTTCTATACATGTATATTTATTGCCAAATAACGTAGTATCTAGTTAGAAAAGTTATTTTTAGAATTCAATGTACGTTTTGAACCTTTTACTAATGCTTAGAATTCATGTATTGGCGAATGAATATTTATTTTTACGATGTATCGTGCAACCGAAAATTATGATGCAGTTATTAGAATCGAATTATGAATCTTCAGAATTATTAGACGGAAAGAGATGATGTAATATTTAATTTAATTACATTTAATTGACACATCCAAAAGGTATTTAAAGAGGAAAGTACATTTATTTACGAAAATCTCCCTGTGCGCCTGTTGAGAAAGTACTCACATAGTGAAAATTGAAATGAATGAAATAGCAATGGCAATAGCTCTTCAATATAAAGAAAGCAAAATCCGAATTATTACCTAGCATTACACTTATATGTTTTAAATTAATATTCAGTAGTAGCAACATCATAGTAGAAAGTGTAACGAGGCATATGAAAATAAATCTACGTTATTTTGATCTCTTATCATGAATCATTTTATTACATTTTCATCATGTATTTAACGCTTTTATAAAATTTTCTGATGCAGCTCCATCAATCTAATATTAAGTAAATTCTCGAGAGATCATCGATGCAAGTAGAATGAATAAATTAAACATTTTGATGTAAAATGAAATATCAAAGTGAAACCATCTTTTCTACGCTTGCATGGAGTCCATAGTCCATATTACTGTCATATGTTTTTAAATGATATAAATATCATCTAATATAGTAATAGCAGTATGGTAAAACTACTGCTTATGCTCATCATCTTATTTCAATGTCTCTAGTTTTCTTTTTTCAACCATCAGCCATGCATAACGCTTCTTATCAAAAGCCTTGAATATCATTACAAAACCATACCAAAGCCACTCCACAACAACCATAAAATAGTTTATGTACGTATGCTATCTACTCAACTTATATCTATACCGCTATCAACCATTATAATAATAGCATCTCTGAAGCACTTTTGTATTTCAAGAGGATAACATTGTAATATGAAAATATTAATTTTAGAACGAAACTATGGTATAGCAAAGGAATGGCATGAAATTGTATGGCACAAGAAGAAAATGCTATCTGCTGTCTCTGTCCTTATATTCATCTGACTTTCATTCCGCATCCTTTCCTTTCACTCTTCGCTGTTTTCACTGCACTGGAACATTTCCCTGGCTTCTGTTCTTTGACGTACCGCCTTGATGATTAGATACTCTTTCCGCACTGTGTTCATTCCTTTCCACTGTATTACCCTCGCAGCGATCTAATCAACACTTTGCTAGTTGGAAAAAAATCTCGCTTTCACGTAAATGAAGTTCTTAAAATTGGACAGCAAACAAAAATGTTTTTCTGTTGCAGGCCAAGAAAAATGTAATTTTATCTTTATATTTGTCGTGTGCATATACATTCCACACTAATTTTAATTATTTTGCTGATTTTACCATGATTTCACTGACAATGTGAATTATTCTACTGAAATACATACGTATAGCGTCAGGCTACACTGCTTTTTACAGATATGATATACGAAATTTCAACTGAGATGTGATTGTATCTTATGAATTATATTTATTCTTTGCTCCCTATTTATAGAGGAGTTACAACGAAACTTGAACTTGGACAGTACTTGAATCTAGGGATTAGTACAAATTAACATAAATTTGAGGCGCAATTTTCAATTCGCAGCCTTCCTTATACAAAACGGTACTCTGTAGAAACTATGCGGAAATTCAATGTATATACGTTTTTATCAAATAAAAAAATGGAAAGTTTCGATACTCTTAGACAAACGATTGAGTGTACCACAAAAAGCAACATCATTAAATAGAGTAGTGATGAGACTAGATTTAGTTATCAATCAATTTGGAGTCGAGACCCTACACTCAGAATTGATTCATTTTAGAGGAGGCTTGTCTACAAAAATACTTTTGTGTTTCTTGATACATCAATATGTTGAATTACTGGGCATATTTTCACATCCTTAAAGTTAGATGAATTTACGCTTATACTATACATATATAAATATTCTATTTTGAGTTGGTGTAGTTATAATCTGGATTCATTTTCCTACGTCAAGAAATCGAATGTATAATAAAAGTAGCATAATGTAGCAAGTTGATATATTTGTTGTGAAGACAGCCTTCAGACCAGAAAATTTTATTATTGTTCGTTAAAATATTAATTTAATTTAAAAACTACAAAATAGATTTTCCGTGTAAGAATCTGATTCGAACACGTGGTGCTAGTTTATAAGTTTATATTCCAAGAAACTTGATGGAAAATCGAATCACGATCGCGAATCGTAAAACAATGTAATTCGATTAGGGACTCTTGTATCTGACGCTGTCTTCTTTAATGTCTTAAAGTCTATTTAGATTGTTTGCGCTTTAATGACTATGATGACTTGAAGTAGAAATGCGTAAAACGATAACACTTTTCTTGAGCAACTTGGCTTGTTGATATACGTGCTTCTTATTATATGTATGTTTACATAATAGTTATACATTGTAGGTTAAAGTATGTTCCGTTTACTTGAAAGTAGTCAGCCCTCAATATCGAATGCCGATTGAAAGGATAATCAATTTATTGCATTTACTCATTTATAAGCAATTCAGTGCAATTTAACTATTTACATTCAAGGATGAGAGTTTCTGAATCAATTCACATGCAATATTATGGTGGCAACGGATGATAGAAATGGGAATGGGAAGTTACGAATAAGTTATTGTAAAAATGAAAAAATGTTACTTTCACCCATTTTATTTATTTTGCCTCAAATTTCTCGCTTCCAGAAATAGTATATTTCATACTTTAATTTCCTCGTTTGCTTGCCAAAAATTGATTCAATTCGAACTAAATGCAGAAAATTTATATTTTTTTAGACATTTAAAAGCTTTGCAATATAGGATAATTTATTTCTAAAACAAAACAATAAATAAATGGGTGAACTAGTGAACTCTACGCTATTAATAGCAAAACGTGTATGACTTGACTTCGAATGTGTTTTATACTTTTGTTTTTCTACATTTTCTATTTCATTCGGCTGGCTTAATTTAAAAGTCCACATTACACGTGAATAGGAATACGAGTGCATGTGGAGCTTATGAATCACCTAAATAAAAGTAAAGTGAAAAGGATTGTCTTTGCCAGCATTATCCGTATTCAATACCTCTAAAAAGCTAAAACAAAAGTTGGCTTCTCTCCGAAATTCCTCTTTCACCCTTTTTCCATTCTCTTCAAACTTTTGTTGTTTTGAAACTATTTAAATGCACTACGATTGTTGCTGCTACTACAGAAGTAGGAGTAGTGGAAGTGAAATAAATATTGTAAAGTAAAACATTTACACACATTACGACATTTGCAAACCCTCTGTGCTCTCTTTCCTTGTTTTTTTTACCATGTCCGTATTTCGCATCTAGCCCTATTTCTGCGCAATCATCACAATGAAAACGGGAAAAGTAAAAGATGCATTTGTACTAACTATGTGGAATGTTTTACCTATTTTTCAGTCAACTGGAGTCGACTGTTATGTGTCCCGTAGTTTCGGAGACAAATAAACAAAGCTTGACAGATAGCTGAAGAGGAGCCCATTAATTCCTTCCCAGAAGCTACTTGCTTGCAACACAAAATCATCCAAACTACTTGGAACAATCTCGGCCGCATTAATTCTATTGCGCCATATTATGTAGTACGGTGACGGGGCCCGAGCCCTTACCTTCATGTTACACTTTTGTTAATATCAATATCTAACTAAACCACTCAAAAAAGTCCTCTTTTTGAGAGAAGAGTTCCTGTCCTATTAGGTTTTACATTTCAATGAGCACGGTATAGTTCAACTTTGTCCTTCGCAACATATAATTATCAAGTTGCTTTTTCGCATACATACAAACAGTTAAGTTTTTCATGCTTGTCAGGTTATTTGTTGTGCCATGATGATCACGGCAAACTTTACTGTTGCACTTAAGTCTAGCCTTTACTATTAAATCATAATAACATACCATCTCTACCTACGTCCTGCCGGGCCTGTGTATCTATACGGTCTGTAGAGCAACGGAACACAGAAAATACCTCCTGTTTGTTCTCTTTACTTTTTGAGTCTGTTTAATGCATACTTCAGGATTGAATCCTGCCCTGAAACGAATGGACAGATAGGAAGTTCCAAATGACATGGCCATTCAGTTGTCTGCAGGTCTTTTTCATAACTAATGTAGACATTCATAAAATGTATGTACAATCTTTACAACTGGGTCGGAGAGCGGTGTACATAATGCATCGTAATGTTTAGGTAGGTAGTAAGGCAGTGAGCAATATAAAATATACTACCTCGTAAAATAAATGAATCAGTATATCCATCTCTCTATTATATAAACAAATGAAGGCATCTATCTATCTGTTCTATACGAGTAGGAAAAACAATGATGAGGATGATAATGACGATAACTGTGTTGATGATAGAAAGCGTCAGCAGGAAGCAAAAAGTGCTCGTGAAAACAGAGAAAGCACGCGAGTATAGTTATATCATGATTTCGTGTGTTTTAATGTCTTTCCCCATTTTCCTCGCTCATTCGCTTTCATTCGTTGTGGCTTTTGCAACGGAATAAATGAAGGCAAAACTTAAATGGCCATAGTTTGTTGCTTCCACTGATAAAGGTTGAGTTGAAAATCATTGCCATTGCCCTCGCTCTTTCTCTGTTTTCACAGCTATTTTTCTATTATACTATTATTTCTAACAATGGTTAATATTTACCGCGATGATGCTTTTCATTTCATTCCTTTCCTTTTACCCATGTCATCATCAAATGATAGAGTACCGGTGAAAGTGAATGAATGAATGGATGGAAAAGGATCTTTGGTTGTATGTCTGTAGAAATTTATAATGAATGACTACTCAATTGCAAGTACGTAAGTTAGATAGTAGTAGCGTAACAACTCATTATATAACATTATGTTTATTAAGGTCTTATTTATAGTAAGGAGAATAGAAATGCTCTTCAACCTGAATTCGTATACATCATTCATTCATAGAAAGTTCAGTCACAGGAAGTCTGTATTAATTACGTTGATGATTTACTTGAGAGAGACTTTCACATGGCTACTACATAACTGATAAATGAGCTTGCCACTACCAGCCAATTATTCGACATACCTCTGTACCCACCCGTATTTATTTATATTGCAACTCTTGTGACTGATGATCATGACGAATTCACAATTCATCATCGGAAAATGGTGCCTTGTCTTCATTTACGATTTCAGGAAACATTAAAGTGAAAGTGATAGTGTTTGATGGAAGATAAAAAATTATGTAGTATTGATTGCAACTTAACTGTGATGTTATGCAAGTAATATGTGCGAGGTGGCTAGCCCCCTTTGTTAAGTAATTACCTTTGCATCAAAACTATGAGAGGTGCTTTACTAATTTACTTTGATAATTTCAATGTATTTAGCTTGCGTTGGCGGAGTAAACAGATGGAACATATGATTCGCTTTTAGATGGAAATTATATAGATAACATATTTAAAGTACTTTACGACGATAGGCACAATAAATTTATTTATATAAATTGGAGACAACATTAATTAGCGAGTTGGGTGGTAGTGGGCACATCACTTGATCAACAGTTTTCAGGTATCAACACTCCATAAAATTTCATCAAGTCATGCCGTGTTTCATACTTTTCCTCCTAGAAGCACTTTTGAATCAATATTAAAGGTCCTCCTCATATTCTGATGATGAAAGTTAGCAAACACAGGGAGCAATGCTGTTGCAAAAATTAACTGAAGTGGGTGAAATGTTTACCTAATGGCTATTTTGATACCCTGTATATAAATTTGTTTCACTTCGTCATATATTATGCATGTATCTTTAAGCATTTGAGGACAAAATTTATTTTCATTTTCGAAATTTGTTAGTAAAAGCAAAATAAGTAGCAGGAATAAATGTATGAATACTTATTTTGTGAATAGCGTCGTTTGTTTTATAGATCATATTTATCATCAACGGTTTTTACACGCATTTTTATAACTATATACCTACCTACACTCTTCCATTTCTGCTTTATGCACTGCACTGGATAAAGTTAGAGCCCTTGTAAAAACCCAAACTGTAACATCAACAATAATGGGCATTATTACATGAATTTTTTATGATTTCTAATTGCTATCTAGACTGAACTATAAAGTGTCGAATGAGTACGTCATAAAGGTTTTGTGTTTTCCGACTACCTACATGACTTACTATACAAATATAATGTGTTTGTTTGTTAACCGCGTTTTCCTTCCTAACTTTTTTTTATGCTGGCCAACATTTTCCACAGAAATAATAGCAACATGAAACGAACCCTTTTCTGAGCAAGTGACCCCAAGTGAATACAATTCAACAACGGTTACGACTGAGCAAGCATCTGACTTGAAGGAGAGAAAATGTTGAAAGTTCTAAACGAATAATATACCTACATGTTACGTGTAAAAGTACAGGTTACTTTCATTTTTTTCTCTTTCTCTTTTACAACTAAAGCAACACTTGATTTTCTAATGTTTCTTTTTAAAAGAGTACGTAACACACCACCGCTCACCGCTCTCAAACCTGTGTCTTAAAATTTATCAAGAAAAAAGTTACTTTTGTTGGGCGTATAATTGTAGACAGAAATATATCTAGACATTACCCATTGGAGATCTCAAGTACACGAAAAAATAGGCAAGTTGTACACTGAAAAACTTTAGTATTTCGCAGATACTGCATTTTCATATAATATACTCTACTATTTTGAGCTGTTATTACTTCGGGTACAGGGAATAAGTTTGTACATTATGAAAAACTGTACAAGTGAAAGGAAAACAGAGAAGGGAGGAAGTAGTTCTTTTTCATTTTGTCTCGTGGTAGTTCCAGGTAACTTTTTTTTATTTTGTTCATTGAATAGACAAAGAGCGACGTGGACAAGAAAAAAAAGAAAGCTAAAAAGAAAGAACGAGAGAAAAAGAGAGTCTGGGCAATAGAAACTCAGGAGTAGGAAGTAATGTCTGTACAAATAATGGTACATAGGTATATTCTGATTACATAAATGTACTGATGTACATTAAACTTATAACACGTTCAAGTTATTATGGTTTAAGGTTGCAAACAGTGGAATATGGTGAGCATGATGATGATTCACAGTAATTATACCACGATATCATTAAATACTGGTACGGTGGTGCTGGTGGTGGCAAGATGACACAGTACAATACTTTCTCATTCTCTCTCCAAGTATACTTTGCTTACTTTTCCTTTTCTCTTATCATCATGTACTACTCCCACGGCTTTCTTCAGCCAGCAAAATTATATGGCCAAAATGCCTCCAGCACTATTTACACAGCAAGAGACCACACACACCATGGCGTGCTTTTTTGAAAGACAAAAGACCACAAAATCTTCGTCTATATTATATGATTCTACTAAATAACGGACCTTTCGTGATAGTGTCTATGTGGTCGTTACTCTGCACCATCATCTACCAGAAATTTCTTAAGAAAGGCAGCATCCACTATTGTTATGTATCTTTGCCTGCATGAATGTGGTATATAGTGTGTGTAACTCTTGCTTCTATTTGAAGAAAATAGAGAAAGAGTTTACTGATTGTATTTTTCTTCACAATCTGAGTTTCTGTCTAAGAATAGAATGAGTTTGAACAAGAAAACGTGTACAGAGTCATAACACATAGGTATTCTTTGTCTGTTCTCGCAAAGTTTTTTTTTTACCTTCTTGTTATTCTTCACTTCAACTAACAAATTAACCTCATCTCTCGCTTTTTTATACTTACTCTGTAATAGGTTGTGTTGTAGGTATGAAATGCTTTCTTCTTTGAGGAAGACAACTTATGTGAAATACGTTTTTCTGTCTCGGAAAAAAAACTTTCATATATTTGTAATACTATTTTGCTTTAGATATCTCTTTTCACAGTCGTCTTGCTGTCATGCATCTTTTTTTTTATACCTAGTCAACCTTTTTCATATATTTTTGGAATATCGTAGCTGCACACTTCACAGCTTTGATGATGACAATGACATTAATGACTTTGGCGGTGGCAATAGTGGGTCTACCATAGGGCAAAAAGAAGAAAGTTGAGCAATAAGCCTCGGAAAACTTTTCTCACGTTAACACGATTTTACCCTCACAAAAAAAGAAAAACAATTTGACAAAAAGGAAATATTATCACTTACTTGGTACTTTTATTTGAGCGGGTGGTGCTTGATGTGGGTGCTCTGCTTGAACATATTATCCCGAACAAAAAATCTTGGCTTTTGTGGAGTCGTTCTGTGGTGAATATACTTCTTGCATTAAATGAAACACGAAAGAATGCATCACTTTGTATGAATGTATATTTTATTCAAGTTTTGGTTGTTGTCCGCTTGCTTCTGCTTCCTTTCTACTGCTTCACGTCAAGCTCAGTCAACTGTGACTTTAAATGATAAATAGTCTCAAATCCTTTAGGCATTAAATGAGAGGGAGGGAGAAATGGAAAAGCCTGTGAATTTCATACAAGCTTACTTAGTGCGAGCGGACTTTGCGTAAATACATTTAGTACGTTTGCCACTAACAAGCAGCAATAGAGGAAGGAGGACAAGATTATATATGAAATACAATGATGAACGAAAAATAAGAAAAGTTTTTCGTTTTTTTCCTACGCTTTTATGAATTGCTGCTGCACACACAGTTGGTTTCACTCCTGGTGGGTTTCACTTGGCTAAAAAGAGTGAAGGGTCTGAAAATATATTTTTTCTCTTCCTCTTCGGATGTTGGTTGTAGAAGACCTATTGGTTTGGTGGGATTACAAGAAGTTTCAACAATAACAGCAACAACTATGTAGCGGTGTCCCCTTTATTTCTTCCCCAATTCTAATGCACATCTCCTTCGTTCTGAATGATTTATTAGCAGTTAAGCTGTTTACATTTCCTTTTCTTGGCCTGTTGTGTTTTTCATGTGCAGTTCTGTTACATTACAAGAGTGTTCACTTCACTACATTGGTCACTACTTCTCGTACTCCTACTTCTCCACCGGTTACTTTCACTATCCCTCTTTTTCAGATAAATTACCAAACCGTTCTCCACCACCACTGAAGGTTAGCCACTTTACAGTACCAACGTCACTTTTAAAAGTATCTCACTCACTGCAATAGTAACGTTTAAAGCTTAATTTTTGGTGTTGGGCTCACCGATAATTTCATCCCAGTTTCTTATTTTTCAAGTTTAAAGTAAACAAATCTTATCTGGTCAAATTAGACCAAACAGCGTTCCCTTAATTTATTATCTGCACTTTCTATTTTGATACATAACCGAGAACAAGTCGTATGAGCTATATAAAATTCTTCTAGTCTTTTTTTTTTTCAGGGGAAAATCTTTAAAAATTCAACGAGATTTCACAGAAATTCCGATAATGGAATGCACTTGAGTGATAACGGTTCAAGATTTTATTTCGCTGTGATAACTGCATGTCAATCTCAGAGAATAATTTCTACAGTTTCGACATACGACACGTGAATCTTCCCTAGCACAGAGAGTGTTGGTGCTGAACGTAACAACGTCTGCTGTGAAACTGGCAAGCAGGGAGAGAAAAGCCTCGGTAGAAATTCTATCCGTCTCTAGAACATCATCTCTCAGCACCACCGCCAACTCTCCTAGCTTTTTGTCTGTTTGTACATCAAAGCGACCAACCTACAGGATTCTACTATCACATAGCAAGCCTTTCTTCTAGCTTCCTTTTCTTTACTGCGGATGCCGAGAATTTTTCCAGTTTAGCTTCTAGTTTGTAGAGTAACTAGACGTAGTGTAACGGACTCCCATGGATGCATTCCTTCTTTTTCTTGACTAGCCAAAAAAACAACTTTGGGAGCAGTGTCGTACTCCTTTTTTGCAGTGAAAGAAGAATCCAGAAAACCGGAGCTTTTTAAGTAACAGCGACAGCTGCTCTAATGCAAAAGCCACTGGAAATAAGTTTGCTGGAAAAGATACTTTCTCTCTCGGACATAGCGTAGCCACTCTTGTTGTAGCGGTATCGATAGCAGTAGCACTACTACTACATTTTATGTACTTCTTTGACTAACATGATTTTTAAGCCTTGTATTGAAAAACGCTGTTGGATACAGCCAAGTATGAGCTTTTCTTTCTTAAAAAAATGCATGCACGACTTTTGCTTTTAGCTCAACACTACATAAAGATACGCAACTAAAAAACACACAACACCCCATAATATAAATGCATGCAGAGAGCCAGACAACTAGTCTTTCTTTCTGTAAAGGTCTTTCTGTGAAAAAAAGAAAATGGTTTAGCTTTCCCTTAGTGCAGCAGCATCAGGAATGAAGAGTTAGAATCGATCCAAATTTGTAGTTACTGACAGAGCTACAAATGCAGGAGGAGAACAAGTTTTCATGTTCAGTAGCCACACAAATTTGAAAACAAGTTTTTTTTATCCATCGTTATAGTATACACTGTAATGTGCATGAACTGTGTCTATACTACATAAAAGTGTTTCCGGTTGGCTTATGTAGGTAATATTATGACTGTAAGTGTGTAAACATCATATAGGTATCCCTTTACTTAATGGAGAAAATGTTTACAAGCTAAAAGTATTGAGAGAGAGTGCATATGATGTGTAAAATGTACAATAAACTGTTCATGAAAATCTAACAGTGAGCTTGGTATCAGAAAGCTACTAACGTGTCCTAGAAGCTTTCTTGGATAAGCTTCGTCCAAATAATAGGTCTACCAAACTGATACTTTACTGGAAAGTCTAGGGATACTGCGGAAATCTGACCAAATTCCGAGGGAGTATCATGCATTATAATATTATTACTTGAACCCTATAAACATACTTGGAGTATTTGGTACAAACATGAGTAAAAAAAGTGGTGCAAGTGCTCAGTCACAGCAGAGAAGGTTGTAATAAGTTGTAATGCACAATGAACCACGCACACGTTACCAACATTGCAAGCGAGACAAACAGTAAGAGAAAAGGGGACACAAGAACTGACAGAAGCTGAAGGGATTTCAAAAGGTGCACTAGGGTCGACTAGAAAGCGAAGTCAAATAAAAAATGGTAAAACTACATAGACATACGCATCAAGTCATTTTGTAGGCACGTTTATTATCCTCTGAACACTCGACATGCCCATTTGTAAGAGAAGAGAAAATACGCCTTTGGCATTCAAAACATATTGTAACAGTGTAGTATTTTCAAAGTAAAAGGGCAATGTAATTCCACAGAAGGACCGGAATATAGTCCACAAAAGCCATTTTCACAACCTTGCTACTTGCTCCATCTTTCTGATTGTATGCGCTTGTATGGAGAAATTATTGTATGATTATACGTGCAGTTTAGCTTACATGTATTAAAGCTTTAATGTGCATAATTTCAGCCATACAACTACTGAAATCCTAGTATTCTCTTTTTTTGCCCTCAATGCAATGAAAAACGAAATCACCTTTTCCGTAGAGATATTTTCCTGATTGAAGGAAAATACAGTAATATGTACCACGTAACTATAAGTTTACGTATTCAGTAAATTCGGACTATACTGCAGTTACTTATATAAGGCACCTGGGTACAAGTGGTAATAATGACCTAAAACCATGATGGTGTTTGTAATATCGTCTTAAGCGTTAAAATTGTCTTGAAGTGCATTAAATATGGAGCATGTTTTGAAGTAAAAAAGGAATGTAGTGTTGCAAGGAGAAGCGTTATATGTGTTTATTGGATATTTAGGGATTAGAATGCATGGCTTCAATAATAATAAGTCAAAATATTAGGGCATATTCGCACATTCTCTAAACTTTCTTTGCGGAAGAAAATAAAAACTTTTTAGTATTATGTGCAAATTATTGTTATTTTCCCCTATTGCTTATATTGTAAGGTCTCTTTTCTTGAATGGTATTGTCCTCAAGTTCCTGCATTTGTTCATGTGTAATGTAGAGTATGTAGATTAGAAGAATGTTAGATTTACTTTTCTATTTCCATTGTTATGTGCAATGGAACTTGAAACTAAAAACCCAGACTATCATGCTGACTAAAAATGACGAGACTATAAAT
>JAQIWN010000707.1:0-28128 GCA_034699025.1 Entomobrya cf. arborea Gr-Col-00668 | reverse complement strand
CGATCCAATGTTGGATCAATACCGATACTATACTGGAATGCCGGTGATGCCTGCAAAACCTGGCATCATTCCAATACCGACATCCAGCATTGGGTACGTACTGGCAAAATGGTCAAATTGACAGATTTCCAACATTCGTTTGCCAATACCGATCCAACACTTTACCGACGGTTTTGTGTTTGTGGGGTAACATCAAGTTTATATTTTTCCTAAGCCTGTTTTCACAAGAAAGTAATATTTAGTTCACTAGTGATATAATACAACCAGAAACAGTACAATCTAATTGTAGACGATTATCATGTTTTATGCTCGACAGGGTTATTCCAAGTAATTCTCTTGTTCATGACATATTTATACTAAAGACGATGAAAATATTTCATGCATGGGCACAAGTTAGTCCACCACCACGTTTAGTACCTGTTATCATTTATTTGCATTGTAGGATGTAGGGTGCCCAACCAGGAGACCAATTCGTTCATTTGTTTGTATAACAGCAGAGTGAAAGAGGTTTACCATATCATTCGGCTTTCCAAGTTTAGTTTCTAAAATATAAAGCAGATTGCGAAAAAGAACGGCCTTTTTTAAGTAAAATTTTCAATGATTAGCCAGCAAAAACTACGCTCAAAGCGTGTTCAGGAATTACTCTAATAATATGATCGTTGTACAGTCATTGTTTGAGCTTAAAATAACCCAATGTAGAATACATTTGTTCCTGTGAGCATCGTGAAAATTATAAATTTTATTTCCTACTTTCCATTTGTTCAAAAAGGTTTCCAAGATTAAATAGAAAATATCTCATTAATTAACTGAAGCAATGCATCTGCAGAATAAATTTTGACTGCGATCAATATATTATGTTGAATTTATTTGTCTAAAGCATGATTGTAATGAGTTGGGAGTAGTTATTTCAAAACGATGTCTAAAAGAGAACCAAAGTAAATGCACACACAAAACGGATAATTATATGGGGAATTCACTTGACCGTATACGAAAGAATACAACTGTTTGCTTATGATACACTGCTAACATTGTGTCTAATGTTTTATAAATAAAAACTTTTCACCTTGATACATCACCATTATTACTTGGGCCACCATAAGAAATGGGTATTATTCGAGTCCAGAAAAAGGTTTTGCAGGTCGCCACTAGTTTTGCACACAATCTATGATACAATATACAATCATGATTCAAATTCCTTGTTTTCTATTATGAGACATTAAAACTGATATTCTAGTTAGAACGATAACACAACTTTTATACACATACACCTACACACGGACCATGCATAATTAAAAATAAATAAATAAGAAGTTTGGCCACAGTGCTTCTATAATCACTTCTGATCAAGCATCTGTATAATTAAACCCCTGAAAATCAAATTAGTTTTGCGTAACTAAATGAACTTACCCACAAAAATCAGTTATTTACGAATCAAACTTCTATTACAAAATACATTCATACTTTTTCACTAGTTGTCATTTGTTGGCCAGTAATATGAGATTCAGTACGATGAGCACAGGAGTTCCAAGCAAAAACAGGCTTTGGTAGCACAAAGTGAAATAAAAGAGTAGGCGATTGATTAAAAATGAGAGCGTATAATTTACTATATTTCTCACAAGCTGCTGAACGTTTCATAAGGCAAAAAGGCCTAAGGGCAACAGATACATAGATATATATGCTCATCGAAACAAATTTAAAGTAAATTTTGAAACTTATTTCAAAATTAAATATTTTGTGAAATAAGTCTTAAATTCACAAACACATTGTTCCGATGTAAACCAACAGATTTATGCACCACATTAATAAAAGTCGCCTACGGTATTTGATGTCGATAAGATACGACTGAAGCTATGTATTTTCATGTTATTCCCCACCGACTGATCATTCAGTTTAGTTCATCAAAAATTTATTTTGTTATTAGTAATTTAAAGTCTGTTTGATTTCTTCTAAATGTCGAAATGCGTTACTCAAAATAATAATAACGTGAACATTCGTTGTTCAGCTATTTCATTAATGAGCAATAAAAGCACTTTAGACAACATTGAATCCAACATGCGTAACAAAATGTAGTAAGACTAAAATGGAAATGATTGCCGTTTTGATTAATATGTTGGTACTTTAGCAAAATGTACTCAACTTAAATCAACAAATAATTTAAAGAGTAAGGTTTACAATGCGCCACCAAGGAACTCTGCCACATGACGTTTGATTGCTTGAAGCAGATTTTTATGACTGAAGTATTTTAGGCATAAATTGCTTATTTTGATGTTATTTTCTAAAACAATATTGTCTACATTTGTGTAATATTTTGAGCTTTAGTAAGTTATAATAAGTAGGTATCTTAAATAACTTATTTCTGTCTACGGTTATATTTTTGGCCGCAATATTATGTTATCAGGAAACCATCGTTAGGCAAATAACCAGTTTCACATATAATTAATTATGATGCTGGCCGTTCCTATACATATAATGATTTAATCACTGACAACAAAAATTGTTTCTTACATAACATCAAATAAAGGACACTTATTTGAAGACACCAGCATCGAATGTTCCGATCGGAAGCGGAGCAGAATATTGGAAGAAAATGCGCATCCGTTTTTCTTCACATGCATGTTTACATGTTTTGGAGAATGAATAAAAAGCAAGTGTCATAAAAAATGTAACATTACTGTTTATTTTGTTGGGGACATGAACATGTACTGTACACACATTTTGCATATAAATGTTTGATTTAATGCCTAATGAAATAATGCTGCTTCTTCCTTAACAACATACAATTTTTGTCATTAAATTACTCGAAAGTTGATGGAGAAGCTGACGAATTACAAACATACTATTGCAGAGCATGAACAATAGCTCAAGTTTCATCTTGACGTTTGGGACGTACAAGTTGAGTAGAAATAGAAAACTGCATGTATAATTGTAGTGGTTCACTTTGAATCTCCGACAAAATCAATGACAGACATTGTTATCGTGACCATTTAAGTTTTATTTGTTATCTTTTTGCATACATTTACATACACATATACATTTGTCGATGAAACACTTGAGTCGACATTAAAACGTTCCAAAATGTAGGTTGCAATCTGTGATTTCTCAAGTTCTGCTTTTGTATACTTTCAAATCCACAATCAACATCTTTTCAAACATAAATGCCCCGATTTTCGTAGAAAGTTTTTGCTTTGTTGCCTTTACAACTTGGTTGTTTTGGTACGTTTATGTGCGAAGATTTTACATATATAAACATATGTCAACTTCTGCTTCTGTATATTCTATAGTGAAATTTACTTAACAGGTCAACCGCATTGACTGATATTTACCTAATCACGTCCTGAATCATCAAAAATTGGTGCTTTTTAGAGCTTAAAATATTAGGCATATGACATATGAAGTGAAGAAGATCAGTGGAAAACTTTAAAATCTCTTAAATCGGTTGCCTATCACAAAGGTAGTTAAACTTAAGGAGTTGTCAGTAACATGTATTTTTTTAAATTTGTATACGCGAAACCAGGTTTTTATTAGTCATTTGAGGAAAATGAGAAAGCAACCTATGAAGAATCAAATTTCAATGCATGATTTTTTGCGAAGAAAGGGTCTGTCTAGCTTTAATCCATCGAATTTAAGAAAATGAATTTTTGGTTGCAAGAATTTCGTTTACTTATTTTTGTATTGAAGTTAAAGTCCACAAAAGTTTGGCTTAGTAATTTTTATGTTTTATGAGCCAGCTTTCTCATTCCTTGCCATAAATCTTTTAGTGGTTTTATACTCATCTCCCAAATGTATTGAGAGTCAGTAAAAAACTAGGCCTCCAATTCAATTGTTTTCATATTGTAGAATAAGGATCTTGTATTGTTAATAAATAATGAGATCGGTTTCAGATTTTCAACTGGAGGCAAATCAGATGAAAAATGTTCCTAAAAGTTTGTATGACTATAGCGATATAGTGCAAATGGATATTTTAGAACTGTAGTATGTGGACTAATTACTCGACAAAATTGTTTATCTAAAGTTTTGTAACCATACTGTGTGCAGCGTTTCTTTATATAGCTTGTTAATTGATATATGTTTTCATAAAAAGAGAATTTTTGTGATTTGTTAGTAGCTGCTGTTTATGAGTATTCATTGAATCCGTTGGTCTATCAGATTTTGTATCGAACCCTGTAAAATAATCAGCTTATGTTGGGATTGTTTTGAATTTATATAAAGTAGAGATCTGCTTTCCCATCGATTATAATCAGTGTGTCTGAAACTCATTGAAATACCGGGTTTAAACATTACAATCAGATAACGTTTCGAGTTATGTCCCTCTGAAAAATGAATTTTGTCATGAAATAAATTTTTGAAGTACAGAACCAACATCTGAAATTAGCCAAGTTACGTACACACTGTTTTGGCATTCATTCTATAAATGGAGAGTATAAAGGACAAAAAGATTTGTTTCAAAGAATTCTTTCATTTCGTATGACAAAATAATTTATTTTAGTTTAGAGTTGTTATGTATTTTTAGTAGAAACATTCGTACTGGCCACTCACAAAAGTCATTATAAGTTATTTAGGTTCAAAGGTCTTGAAAAATAATTTAGGCTACTGCAAATTTAAAATATTTGAAAGCCATGAAAACGCAGAACCCCTAAAGCATACTGTTTTTTCATGCATGTAACAATGTGTTCACTTACATAAATTATTCACTACTCATTTGCAAACACGATACTTTTAGTAATTTGTAATTCGCGTTTGAAACATTTTGCATTCATTAAATCAGGCAAAGCGATGGAAGGTTTTTAAAAAGTACTAATTAGCCACATTGTCAAATCCAGGATATTTTTTAAATGGTTTTGTAACTGTTTTGCTTCAGTGCATTCTCAGATCGGATGAACAAATAAACTGAGAGTTTAAATTGAATTTTATCATTTCTCTGCAGAAATACTTTCTACAGTTCTCTTTGTGTAGAACACTTGTAAAGAATTTTAATTTCTGTCAAGCATTTCCGGCTTCCTGGACACATAATATTGTGCACCATGAAAACTTGTCTGATTAAATTTTATTCATTCGTGCTGTTTTAAATGACACTTCGTCACCTTGAGCTAAAAGTTATCATATAAAATTTGCAACCAACCACAAATTACGAGAAGGTGGTTTGACTTTACTTGAAGCCTTAACCCAGTGGAACTTGTTATACACTCGAATACAACAAATTATGTAGCATTTGAAACCAGCAAGACAGGTAAATGAAACATCATGAGATGGAAACGAGCAGTTACGCTGTTCACGTTACAGTCAATCTAGTGGCTTGAATGTTTTTTTTCAAGTAGCATGTTTGCTACTATATTAAAAACCGCCTAAACTGAAAATCTGTTTCCCCATTTTTAAAAAATAAACAACGAGTTCTACTAGACCTTAGCGTAAAGATGCATTACACGACACAAAAAAATATTTTGAACAAATTAAAATTAGGAAAAAGATGGATTAATTAATGAATGCTTAAAGTACATTGTTGACGACTGTAGCAAATTTTAATTCGTCACAGCAATTCATATAAAACAAAACTTAAAATGCTGTTTAAAGGGGTGATAAAAACACAACTCTTCTATGATTCTAGATTCCTAACTTCTTTAGATTTTTCGTAAATTTATGAATTAGTATAATAGATATGCTCCGTGTATTATATACCCAAACTTTCTCGGCAATTAGACATTTTGCAACGTGGCATGTATTAATATTGCTGCTTATTTTAATAAAAACTGCAGTGCTGAAATTTGGACAACAGATTCCTTCAAACAAGTAACGGACTGTGAGGAAACTACATTAAATGTTTAGCTTATGCAAATCATGTTTATGTTCAAGGTCTATTTGTACGTATTTGACACTGCATAAAATTAATCAATTTTTTTATCTAATATCGTCAACGTAGCAATAAACTTATTTATTAATTCGGTGAAAAATATGTCACTAACTAAAACACTTGAATTAACTATAAATAATTCTGGCCAATTATTTTTAACCCTTTGAAGTATTCAGATGACTTAACAGAGAAAATGTCAAATGATATAAAAGTCGAAACAACGCTTCGATAACTTATTTCACCTTAGCCTTTTTTAATTAGATACGAAATTTAATTACCAATCATCTACCAAACGAAATTGTATTTGACGCAAATTAATAAATTTGAATGCAAAAGAATTTTTCATTTTATAATGGTTGTCGGAATCCCTAAATCCCCACATGTCTAGTAATGTTGAGCTTATGTAGGTGGGCGAGTGAGAACTCAAACACACACGAGATAGGTGGAGGTTTCCACTTCGGCTTCTCTGCAGCAGCGGTCGCAACTATACCAAAACAACAGTAACACTCTCTCTCAGTATGTATGAAAAGCAAAAGTCTCTTAGCTGCAACTGAAGCATTTCTGGTTATAAATTAAATGGTAGATATCAAAATAATAATCAGTCAATTTTTTTATGTAAACGAAATTTTTTATTGTTTAAAATTAACAACATTCTGTTTTATTCTGTATTTCATTGTTGTGTGATCTTGTGATACGACCTAACTGATAAAATGAAACTCAACGCCAAGAAGACGCAGGTACTGGTTGTGGACTTTACAAGATCTAAGAAAAGTCAACATTGGCACTTTAGCGTGAACAATTCACCGATAGAAGCTGTACAATCCGCTCGCCTGCTAGGTGTTATGGTTAACGATCAACTGACATGGGATAACCATGTCAACTCCATAGTCACCAAAGCCTCAAGTCGCCTTTGGATATTGAGATCCATTAGAAAATTCGGCTTCTCCAAAAATGAACTTACACTACTCTACAAATCATCCGTTATCCCAAACCTTGAATATGCGTCTCCAGTTTGGGGTTACGCAATTACCAGCACTGAAACAGAAGCAATTGAATGAGTTTAATGGAGAGCAGTGCAAACAATCTGCAACAGGAAAATCAAATACAACTCTCCCGACTACAACTCAACCCTGTCTTTACTGGAACTGACTCCACTTCACATACGCAGACAAGAACTGGCCCTCGCCTTTGCAATGTCTATACTGAATTCTCCAATATTTTGCTGCTGGCTACCTTCTTTCCTAACTGGGAATAACCGACTCAGAAAGAGAACTATTTTAGTTCCAATCAAGACTCGCACTGTGCGTTATGCAAAATCCCCGTTTCCCGACTTCGTCGAAACAATCAACGAAAACTTTTGTCAAGATCCAACATCATTTTTCCATCTCACATCTCAAATATAAAATTATCAATCTATTAATTTTATTTTATATTCATTTTATTTGTATAAAATTGGCCATGCAAATCTGTCCTAATGTAATTGACGATAATGAGCATTTTGATCATTATCAGTAATGTATTGCCGCCTTTATTGAATAATAAATCTAAATCTAAAAAATCTAAATGACTGCGACAGGGAATGGACATTTTTTGGGCCTAAATCTATCTATCAACAAAAGCTATGGCTTACAGTAAATTGTTAATTTGATAGATAAGTTCACAGTAATTTGTTTTGAGAATAGTCCAGATGAAGAAAAAATTGTGAATGTCGTCGAGTGATTGTTATTCATGTAGTGTTACTTGAAATATGTCAAAACCAAATTACTTCTGTAAACATGGCAGTAATCACCAAAACTATCAAATAATCCACAAACAATTGTGTTGTAGAACTAATAGCTTAGGTTTATTTTTTAAACAACATGAATTTTTCTACGTTTCACATAAATTGGAGTATATTTTGTCAATATTTTTATGACACGTATGTATTTTATAGTAATTGTTCTTGCTTGTAACCTTTTTCAATGAAAGTCAAAATTATAAGAAGTAGTAACAAGAGAAAAACAACTTATATTTGAATGTTTTTCAGGCTTGATGAATGACATGGAAATTTTATTCCGATTTCGTCATCGGAATATTTTTTCGTTTTGATGCGGCGTTCCAACATCATCATTAATAAGCTATATACTTTTGTCGCTTTTCCTAATTTTGATAAATCTGAGAGCTTTCTTCATCTACCATTTTGCATGTAATATTCTGAAAGTGCACACTTTCCTTTTTATTCAAGATATATGAAACATGAAAAATATCAGATACATGAAAACGACGAATAAATTACGATTTTCAGTTTTCATTTACACAAATGCGCAACCTAAAAGTAGTAAATATACTGTATTTTGTCTAAAACAAAACTTGTTAATTGTGTAGTTCATTTTCCGCACGGTGAACTTTTTATTTCAATTCTGCAACAAATGTAAAAAGTTAAGGGCTTCACAATGATACCCGACAAAAGTACCCTGAAGTTCAAAATATTTTATAAAAATTTAAAAACTGCGTTTTTGTGCTAAAATTGACAGTTTTTAAATTATTATAAAATATTTTGACCTTCAGGGTACTTTTGTCGGGTATCATTGTGAAGCCCTTAACTTTTTGCATGTTTCAGAATAAAAATAAAAAGTTCACCGTGCGGAAAATTAACTGCGCAATTAACAAGTTTTGTTTTATACAAAATATAATATATTTACTACCTATTTACTATAGTATATTTTTTAATTATTTAAATTATTATTTATGGTAGCGCGAATATGCTACTTTACGGTAGCGCAAATACGCTACCGTGGTAGCGCAAATGCGCTACTGGGCACCCACTGATTTTGCCATTTCGAGCTAATATTTCAACAAAACCAAAGCCCAATTCCTGCAACACTTTATCCATCGTAAAGAAATGTGTGCTTTGATTTTTACGTAAATTATTCCTATGAAACTAATTGAAATGAATTATGGAGAAGAAAAATATGAAAACATTTTACATTTCATGTGTTACTTTATTAAATAAAAGCTTACCAGGAGCAATTGTACTATAATTATCATAATAAGTTATTTTGTTCAAAAAAACACTTAACGAAATGTCAAACCCGGTTTATTTAAATTGTATGCAAATTCCGCCTTTGTGTGTCTCAACGACCACTCTATTTAAACTATTAAAAGACACATGTTTGTCTTGTCAATTCTTTTCTCTCTATGAAATGTTATCGAAAGTGAAATACATGTCATTTGTTTGCATATTTGTATATTTTTAAATAAATTACGTGCAACATTTTCATTAATTTCATTTTCTCTAAGTCTAATCTTAATTCTAACGCAAGAAAAGCCCATCAACAGAGTTGACTTCGTATGCTTCTTTTCACTCCACCAATTAGCCCTTTGATTAGAAAAGCACTTTACAGAGCACAATAAAAACCTTTTGGTTCGAAATATAACTTTTAAAATGGCTTTAAATCAGACATACGAACTTTGAAGTAGGTAGCATTGCAAAAAACAATTCGAAGTAATAATTTTTAATTTTATTAATGCCAATGCTTTTACAGGAGGTCTTGCAACCTTATAATCAAAATCTGAAACGGGTGCCGACAGGTGTCAAATTTTTTATGCTACGTTCATTGGCATGTGTCGTTTCGAACGTAATCATAGCCTTTACAGTAATTTTTAAGAGATCCAACAAAACGAGAAATGTTTTAAACATTTTAACTGTCACTTCTCCGGTATTTTCTTATACAAGAATTTTGTAACAAAAGTTGTATTTATTTTATAATGTTGATTTTTGTTTATTTGTTGAATAAATATGACTTCTTGAATCCACAGGCTTTTTCTTCAAATTTTCTGGGACTCCAGTATTTTGCTTGTGCCACACCCACGCAAGCGACAAGTTAAAAATTTCCAGTAAACCAAATTTCAAGTTAAGACGATTCATTACTTTATTGAGCTAATGTTATTTCTTCAATATGGTTTTCGTTTCGTACGTATTCCAAGAATTGGATGAATACAAACACGCTCGTTTTACAATACCACATGCAAAAAGAAACAATTTTGTGTACAAATCAAAGGAGGCAGTGGGACAAATATTTGCACTTATTACCTGTCACAGTACATGGGACTCATCCATCCACTCATTAAAAATAAATATGAAATATTTTCATATGCTTTGTGAAGCGTAAAATGTTCTCCATTTTTTTTTAAATTTATGCAGTGATGTCTACCAGTTTGCTGCAAGTAATTCATTTTTCCTCGCCCTGGATGCAGTGAACACTTTTGCTGTCAAATTAATATTCATTTCTACTGCGATTCAAGATGGTGTGTAAATTTAAAACTATTACCTTGTCTTGCATATGTGTCCCATGCGGTTGTAAATGCATTCCATTTTATGATAGCTTAAAAAAGTAACACGCTAGTCTTCTACGGATGGCATGTCTCCAAAATATTTTATCGTCCTAGAATCTTATATATAATTGAAATTTATATCAGATTAAAATAAAATGCTAAAGGTGACAAAGTTATGCAGAGTTTCCAATGACTCGCTTCTAGATCCAAAGCATTATTACAGATATATTGTAAAAATGATATAAAGTTTTGAATGAAAAGTAGCATTAATGGAACTTTAGAAATTTGCGGTTTTTACGTCTTCATTTATGATAGCGTTAACTTCATAGCCCATTTAATAAGGCTTGTGGAATTACTAGACTAGCGTATCATCACCATCAAAACAATGATTTTCTCGTTGCACTTCTCATATTTTTTCTATCAGCAATGACCTTCTTCATTTGGCATCGAGGTCAAATTATGTACCTCGTATTTCTGATTGGAAAACTACCTGCTTGATGCACTTTATTATGGTATTACATAGGATTACAGATCAACATTATGTGCGATTTGGTGCAGGGTAGTACTGATGTAGAATGATAGCAGAACACAATGCTGGTACCATGAGCAAAGTCATATGAGGGATAAAAAACAAGTGATGCGAAACAATGAAGATGAAAAGTAGGTGTGAAAGGGGTATCAGTGAAAATATGTCACTATGTTGAGATGTTTTCATCTATTTGGAATTACATAGAACCTCATTTTTGATTTAAATATGGTTGCGTTCCTGCTGTTATTAGACGGATGGAGAAAGTAATAAAACGTGTAAGAAAATGCATGAACGACTCGAATTCATATTAGGATGAAGCTTGATTTTGAAGACAAGTTTCTATTCTCAGGTATTCGGTACGGTAAGTAACTTAGAAAGATTGCGAGAAAAAAATAATGAAAATAGCCCAACGTAGAGTCTCATTCATTGGATGGGAGAAAGTAGAAAGTGAAACCTATAGTTAACTACCATATTGATCGATCGTTTGTTCTTGAGTATTTGTTATGTGTTCTGGAGATCTGCGTAAAATATTCCGGACGAAATTGCCGGTGTGACCTTGATACGCTGTTGTTTATATAGTAAACATAGAATCTAGAAGCAGAACAAGAAGATAATGGGTTTGGGACTTGGGACCAACAAGTAAATGAAAAGGCAGATGAGATTATTGTTTTTCATAAGACGATCTGAAATGAGAAAAAATGATCAAAATACTTCGTTATTTATAAATGTATACGTAAACAACTTTTCTCAACGATAAAAATAAATAAACTAAATTATATGGTAAGGTTGTTCTTGTTCTCAAAGTGTATTTGGTGTTTGTAATAGCATTAATGGTAAAAGATTATTCAATTTTAGTTCTTTTCTATTTGTTTGATGTAATAATGATGATATATGACAACCGAAAAAATAAATGACAAACATTGCAAAACGTATTGGTTTCGCCATCATTGCTAACGTTTACCAATGTATATTTGTTTTTGTAATACTCTCTCCCTAAATAGAATTGCCGTACAGAATATCTTGAAACTGTATTTCCAGAAAAGATCAAGGACGTCGAGATCTGTTACTTGAGTGCTTCAACGAGACAAAGTATTGCTATATAATGAGTTATTTATCTAATTCCAAAACAATCCATAATCTTGATAAAATGAGTGTTCAAAATTTGTATTAGATTTTCTTTAGATGAAAGTTGATTTCCCAAAAGTAGAGCTAGATATATTATTGCGTTTTGGTTATCAGGCTTAAATATAGATTTTCCTTGAAAAGTATGATAATAATGATTTTGACGCAATTTTTAGTTATGATCAAATGATATTTTAATGTTTCCAAAATCTGTTCTTGAAAATTTACATTTAATTTAATTTACGTTATAGTGACAGGTATGCAAATCTCAATAACAAACAAATCTGCAACGGCCAAATTCATGATGAACATGTTTGTTACAGATCTCATTTGGAGATGCTGAAAACCCACTTTGAAATTACTTTGAAATTACCAATTACTCCAACAATAAGAATGGGCATGTCACAATCAGAGTTATCGTCCAAGCCATTGAAAAGTAAAAGTATTTTTCGGCACAAACATTCTACCAACCTTCGATAATTATGTAACCTGCAGATGCAGATTTACTTGAGTTGGAAGAGAAGTCACTGTTAATAAACCAGCATATTTTGGGAAAATCAAACAACGTTCCATTTGGCTGGTAGACGACAGTGCTTGATTTGTTGATGTCGAATAATAAGTTAATAATATTGGTCATTAAAGCATAATTGGAGTTTGTGCTATTCCGAAGATTTTTAAGGTTGAATGGAAAAATCGGTTGACTAGAAATAGGTTTAGAGGTTTTTTACTTTGTGTTCTTGGTTGAAGAAGAACAGAAGCTGCTGCTGGTTTATTCAACTTAAAGCTTATGGACGAAAATGCATCATCCATTTTTTCTAGGAAACTTGTCGATTTGGTTTACCAGCCTTCGTGAAACGAGATTTCATCTGAATTTGTTTCCAAAAGATACTACAAAACTTATCAAAATTTTATACTGTAAATCATTCCTTCGTTTGCACTATGGAGTGAACCAGGAAAATGTTCAGTTCATCATTGCTTGAAAGTAGAACGACAAGTTTGCGGATTGATTGATTAGATCTTGTGTTCAGCGGTTTTCGGTAAACCTTTTCATTCCAGGAAATTCATCTTGAAGAAGTTTCCTTTTCGAAATTAAATTATACGTTTATATCTGTTATGTTGGGATTCATTGATAAATTGAAAGGAGGTAAAAGAAAATAACAAAACTCAAGTAAGGTGTTCCAGGAAACAGAACATTCCACATGAATGTATTAACTGAACCATACACGGTTGCAGAGTTAGTTCAGAATTTGAGAGATAACCAATCATAGTTGTAAGAATAATTTTGTGTTTTAAAGAAGAAGAGCCCATTGATCGAACAAATTGTACGTTTATCTTTGTTCAGTAGTTTTGTTTAGTTCTATTTGCAGTAATATTTATACTCAGATTCAATGTGTTAGCTATCTATTTAGTTCATCCTTTTAATTCCAGTTCATGTATGACTTCAAAAAGAAAAAAGGATTTATTCCAGTTGACTAGTTTGATTATATAATGCCTGTTGATTTTCTCTTAAGCTCCCAAATTTTACAGACACTTAAATGAGTTATTGGAGCTGATGATTTTATCTGGTTACAAGAGTAACGGCCTCCCTTCTAAAAATAAACTAAAGCGGCGAGAATATTTGAAAATGTCTTGTGTATAAAGTATTTTGTGTGCTTTCACTTTCTACACAGTTCATATGCATTCCCTACGAGAGCACTAATATGGTAGCAAGCTACTGACTAGTTTTAGCATGGATGCTAGAATAAGCACTATTTTTTGTGGATACAAACCAGACATATTATTATATTCGATGCCGACAAGCTTTTTACAATGCAAAAGGGGAAAGTTGCAACAACTTTCTCCAGTAGATCTCCAAAAGCTTACTATTGAAATTTAGGGAACTGAGAGATTCAACCAGCATAAAAGTCTACTCTTGACTGCTACACAAAGTTAACGGTAAGCTGATATTTGTTTTACTAAACCTAAGAGTTAGTGACTCTCGTAGTGTTGCACTTTCACCAGACGGTATATATCCAAGCTTCTAAGCAAAATCTGAAAGGGGTGAAATGCTACAAGGTACGCATTATACTTGGTTTGTTTTATTTGTATAACCTACAAACTTACTCTAAGCATGAATAACAGCTTTATTGTAGTTGCTTTGACGGGCCGGTGAGGCTTTTGCTGCCATCTTGTTGCATTTACTTAATCTATACCAATATATATCTTACTTTCATCTTCAATCTGAAAACGGATAAAGTGAAGTGATGAGCCTTATTTTTAAAATTCTGGAGCACAAACCAGATTTCAAGCTCTATGAATATTGATCGACTGACAGATTCAGCATAATGATGCATAACTATGACGTCATATTTAATATTTATAGTATGTAACCATGACGTAAATGCAATTTTAAGGAAAATATAGTTTTCTTAATGCTTTAGTTGTGTTTGATTCTTATAAGAGTTTGGGCAAATAAAAAAACTCATAATATATTACGGGCTAGCTATCAAACTTGATACCTAATAGTACACATGCATATACAACTGTGTTAAGATTTGAAAATTTAAAGTTATATCATGATTTGCTTTGCTGGAATGAAATGGCTTTGGTTCGAAAGACCATAAAACAATATATGCTACGTACGTTTGAATATTACATGGTATAAAAGTTATATAACTGATTTGTTGTAGTGTTAACACATAAGAATAAAAACCTTGAGAACGAAAAGATGAAACATGATGAATAGTACAAGTGACGTGCAATAAAGACTTTTTTGCTCATGTTTCTAACTAACACTGATTTATGTACTTGGGCTACTACACACATCTTCATAAAAAATCTTCTACATCGTCTGGTTTCTATTCATGCAATTTACAATTAGCTATAAATGTACACGTATCCATGAATGAAAATTCATTTCATACATATTTGGCCCATTATTACTTGCTCTGCTGATATGAAATCCTTTTTCTCAGACGATCAACGTAAAATGCTACATATTACGGAACGTGATGCTCTTATGCTACACGATTGAAACTGATTATTTTGTACTGTAAATGTCGGGTGATGATATATACATGGAAATAAAACCTTGAAAAAAATTCACGTGTGTGTGTGTCATGTGTTTGTACTACAATGCCAAATGCCGTTTTCTACATGACTACATATATAAAAAAAACCATTCATTAAAATACTTCAGTTTCAAGTTTGACGTACATCAAAGAGATTGAAAAGTAAAATCCAAGTGAAATTTTCAGCACGGCTGCCTAAATAAACGTCTAAGACATCATTTTGATTCGTTACTAAAGCTAAGCAGGTACTATCAGTGAAAATCTTTAGTGTTAAAAAAGACAATACAATTTTTAATTTCCGTTATATTAACCAATAAAGTATCATAAAAAAGATTTTTTGGATGAAGGCAACTTCATTTAAACTGTCAAGTTACCTAAAGTTAATTAATGAGCAAACAAAATGTTATCTTCGAAAAGTTCCTTTGCACATTATGTGCTTTTCATAATATTTACCTCACAATTATTATTATCATCGACGGAAGCCTCCAACATTCTGTTCTACATGACAATTTGGGGACCTAGCCATCGTCTTGCAATGCAGCCCCTTGCAAACGCCTTGGCCGCTAAAGGTCACAGTGTCACTTTTGTCGTTCAAGACAAACCAAAACCTGACAAAAGTATTCACGAAAGTATAAAATACGTTATTCCTGAAAAAGTTGTTGAGCACTTTGAAAGAATGAAAAACAATTCAGATTTTGATTTCGATTTATTCGCCATGCGTGCCTCTGGTCGGGGTGATGTCCTTGCTTTTTTTATGCAATCTTTTGGAATTCAAGTTTGTGAACAGCTTTACTTGGATAACGAATTTCTACAGTGGCTTCAGACTACACCTAAATTCGATCTAGTAATTATGGATGGTCTGTTAAATGAGTGTGGTTATGGAATCGCACATGCTCATGGTGCTAAAACTATAATATTTACTATAAGTTCTATGCTGCCTTGGGCTATTGAAGCTATAGGGGCGCCAGATGAAACTTCGTGGATTCCTGACGCCATGTTTAGTATGCCTTTAGACATGGGATTTAGACATAGATTATTTGGTGCCGTGGCTCCAGTCTTGTGGAGCTACTTTCGAAGTTGGGTTTATCTTCCAGCTTTGGAGAAAATTACAAGGGAAGGATGGAAACAAATTAGTTTCCCAAGTTATGCGGAACTTGAAAGGAATACAAGTTTGGTATTCATCAATACCCATGCGTCTCAAGAGCTTGCGAGGTCACTGCCTCCAAATGTCATTCCAGTTGGGGGAATGTCGTGGGTTGAGAAAAGGAAACCACTTCCACAGGTACAAAAATTCACATCTAGAAACTAAGAATTTTTTATAAATGTTTTAACGTTAAGTAAATTCAAATTTAATTTTTACTGTATTTCAACAGAACATGATCGATTTTATAAATGAAGGAAAGGAAGGTTTTATTTATGTCAGTTTTGGGTCCTTCATCGATTTCCTGACGTTTCCAAAAGAGACTCAACAGACATTCATCAACGCGTTGAAACAGTTTCCTAATATCCAATTCATATGGAAACTTAATAAAAAGCCGGAGAATCTACCGAAACATATATTCGTGGATACATGGCTTCCTCAGCAGGATTTATTATGTAATTAATTATATAACATCATTAATTTGTAAAATGTATAAAACATAGTTGCTATTTTGGAAGCATCTTTTTTCATTCCAGTTCACCCAAAAATCCGTGCATTTATAACCCATTCTGGAATCGGTGGTGTCAATGAAGCCATTTACAGTTCTGTTCCACTCATCTGCTTCCCCTTGTTTTCCGAACAAGATTACAATGCAAAATTGGTTCAAAAGAGAGGGTTTGGAATCAAAATGGAAATTACTGCTTTGACAGAGGAAGATTTGGTGGGATCTATTCGAAAAATGATTACAAATAAATCGTATGTCCATTTTGAAGCATTAATACAATTTACATATGGCATCTAAGGAACAAACAGTTTAATTAAAAACTTTGCCTTGTTTATTCAGGTACAAGGAAAATGCTAAAAGGGTCACCAAACAGTTTCTGGATCGTCCTATGAAGCCCCTGGATACTGCAGTGTGGTGGACGGAATATGTTCTTCGACAGGAGAATACAGATTTCCTTCGTTCCCAAAATGTGAACCTGTCGTGGTGGGTAAAACGACAGTTGGACGTGTGGTTTTTCCTGCTTGTTTTAGTTGTGTCGTTTAATTCTCTGGGATTATTCATTTTCTACAAAAAATTTAAACGATGTTTCACATCAAAAACAGCAAATATAAAAGTTAAGACAAAATAGGATTTTTTTAAAATTTAATTTGTACTCTATTCGTCCAAATGCAAGCTATTTTTTAAGTATTTTGTGCTTGCATCTATTTTTGAATGATTTCTTTTTTTGTAATAACTTGTATCTGTACCTAACGTTCAAAAGGTCCAGATAAAAAAACCAAAATGAGTTCATTTGATAAGTACTTTGAGAGATTGCAAATTATAATATCTGGAATTTAATTTTCATCATTTGGAATACTACAAAATTGTATGCCGCAAACTAGACGCCCTGTTTTATTTTATTTTATCCAATTAATACTTCAGAATTCTTTTATTAGTGTTTGTTGTATCATCTCATTTTAAATCTTCGAAATCGACCAATTTTTTTAGTGTTCTCACACTACGCCACTCTATTCATTCGTGCTACAGCCTAGTTGGTTGTAGTATGAATGTGTGAAAGTTCTTTGATTTGAAATTAAAGTCAACGTCCTGTCCTGTAGTCGAATCCCTCCTACAATTTATATTAAAATAAAAAGCCATAATTACTACATGGTTTTTCTTTTCGTTGAAATACAGTCATTAGGAATTGGTTTTAAGGGCTTGAAGAGCTCTGCTTTTTCATGCAGCAATAAAAAATTTGTTGAGTTGTTAGTTAATATACGTATTATGTTATTCCAATTGTCCTTTTTACATTGGACTAATTTGATGCTCAACTTTTTTTTTAAATAACGTAATAAGTGAACTTGACATAAAAGCTTACTTTTGACACTTAACACCGAAATGTAGTATTTTACTTTTTAATTAATTTTTTCCATTTTTGAGTAAAATAAGAAATCTGTAAAACAACGCATTGAGCAATTAATTATTTACAGGTATTTGAATTAACAAAAGGTTTTTTTTATTAATGGATGTAGTGAAAATGTGTGCTGCACAAACCAGCATAAAAATTTATTAGCTTTCTTCACTTTGTATCAGATATACCAATGATAGATCTAGTTACTAAATAGAAGCTTATAGTAACCCATAAATTTAAAAAGAAAACAAAGGGCTACACATTTCACACAAAAGGTTAGATAACTTGGATAAGCATTTGAATACTAATGGAAAACTTACTAAACTGGATAAAAGGGAGCATTATGTGTCAAAAATTTATTCCTATCTATAAAATAGGAAGTTGTATTTGCATTATTATTTTATTAAAACAAGAAATAAGTGATAGGAAAGTTTTCATTTTGTTTCCCATTCCATATGTTAATAAAAAGGAGAGTGGAACGAAAGATAAGTTCAACGAACCACTTAAGCAATAATTTTTATTTACAGAAAGTATCAGAAATAATTAGAATACTACAATAAAATGTCATTGAACAGCCTTAATAAAAGCAATATCATTTTTCTTCATTAATTAGCTTCTTTTCTTTAAAAAAAACGTATAACGAGTTGTCGATGATTTGAAAAGGAGATCTTAGAAAGCAGTACGAAGGCTTTCTTATCTAACTATGGTTTCATTTTAGGAGAAAGTTCCTTTACAAACCGATAACTCGATAAAAACAGGGAAAACAAGGATATTAAAAATTACATAAATGCTACAAATTATTTTTTTACATGCTAAGAAATAGGGTAATATGAAAATGACATTGACATTAAATTTTATTTTACTCAAACATAATTTTACGACCTGGGCATTAGTTTTAAAAGTAACGGTATCTAATACAGCTTCAATAATACATTCCTTTAAAACGATAAGTAAGTTTGGCTGTCCTACAGTTTAAATCTTAAATTGCTATAATCTTAAAATACATGTACTTTTGTACAAGCAGCAGTATTTGGATGAGTCATAGTCATTACTCTCATTTAGCAACATAACATGCAAATTCAAATCAAGTTAGAGTCAGTATCGGTGTTATCATCTAACATTTTAATCAGGCCTGGGTTGGTTGGTTTTATTACTAGCTCCCCAAGAGTTATACTTGCTTATTTAAAACAAATAAAATCCTTTTTTATCTCTTTTTGATTCCTGCTTTAAAAATCTTATGCTATAATCTTGAATACAACATTTTTACTTGGCATTTTAGGCCTCTTTGATCCATTTTTTCGTCTCTTTTGCTTTATTTATATAAGCCATCATTTAAACTGCAGCAATGATGGCACCAACTAAAACTCCAAGAAAGGTTAATATCCACTTCCATATTGCCAAATTCATTTTCTCCTTCTCTAGTTTGGGTATGATGATCTCAGATAATTTAGCATCTTTATAAACATGCGGATGTATGTTTATGAGGTACAAGAATATGCATCCAAAAATTCAATTTTTGGTGGAATCTTAGTCAGTCTTGCCAGTTATAACGAAGAATCATTTATACTTTTCGTAATTAGTTGGTTATCTTTAAACTAACGAATTTCCGGTTTGGAAAATCCTTTGTAATCGCATTTAAAATAAGCATTCTGGCCCGGGTGGAGAATTTAGTTTTTATCAAATCTAACTTGGTGCTAGCTATGTTGTGATAAATGTGACCAACTACAGAATACAAGTTTATTGAATTCAGCCTCCGGGTGTCATTTCAAGTATTTATCTGTTACTTCATTCCATTTGCTTCAATTCCACTTAGACCTTAAGAGGAAGCACGTCAAGTGATATTTTCAAAACTTTTGATCAGATTCATCTTTTTTAATGTTTCCATTAAAAACTTTACATGACAACCACAATGCTATGGATTTTTCTTCAAGCTCACTCAAAGTCAAACTTTTAAAGACTTTTATTAAAACCTGACTTACAACCTGTTTTCACAACTTGGAAAGTTCACAAATTATGTACCTTGTGTATCTTATTTGCATGTAGCAAACAAAATTAAAAATGATTGCTTCGTGCTGAAATATATATGTAAAGAATAATACAGTAATTCTCAATCTGAAATTTTGTCTTGTAAATAGCTTTGAAGTAAAACTCCACAGGAACAAATTTGAAGTTGTCTAAACTGATATATCGCCACGTATATGCCAGTGATTATAGGCAAACACTATTACCAATTTTACCAAAAATTAGCACACAGCATCTCGATTGTCGCATGTCCGAAATATACCACGTGTTTTTCTCCACAAAAGAATTTTATTTTTAAAGAAAACGCGATGAAAATCATTTAAAATATGCAAAGGATAGCATGATGAGATAAAGTGTAACAGTTGTCTTGATCACGTGACGACTAAGATTTTGGAGTTGAATAACTTTCTATGTATCAAGCGGAGCCAATTCATCAAACAAAGCCATAAAGAATGAAATGATGAAATATCTGAAAAGAAACGTGTATATAAGAAAACTATAAAAAGCTTGTTTTGCAGAGTCAACCATTTTCATGAAATTGCGAAAAATCGAGAAAATGATAATTTTGGAATTTCTAAAAAACAATCAAAAGAATCTTTCATTTTCTGCTATTTTCTAAATGAGAAACGATTCGCATTATGTTCGCATTCTAAGGTAGAATATTATGCGCGATTACAGATTAATAAAGAAAGACGTTGAGTTTGGTGATTTGAATAAAATGAAGAATTTTAATGGATGTGACATGGAAAACGATGCAATCATCAATAAAAAGTCTTTTGATGAGTAAAACAAACAATGCTTAGTAATGAAAATGAAGTAAAGGGAGTTAAGAGCACCTGGGAAATATGACAAGAGAAAATTCTGGGTTTGGTTATTTTTGGTTCTGTTTCAACAACTGAATAGCATTTTATGCTGAAAGTGAAAGCATAGAATTTGATAAGATCTTTTATTTACGCTTTCTGGAATTATTACATTACCAGTGTTATTTTTTGGATTCCGTCGAGAATTGTTGATTGACTTGGGTTTGTCATTATATTTTCGTGATAGTAACAACGATCAATGTTTTTGTGCTGGACTTTTATTTTAGAAGAGTAAAAATATGAAATAGAAATATAAAACATCTTAATATGCACTAAATTTTCATGAACAACTTTTTATGTACGCAACATTTAAACGTTTTACGTTGTGTCTTCATGAAGGTATCTCTACTAATGATGAAAAAATGGGATTTTTGTTTGATCATTAAGCACAGGGAATTAAGATATTGCAGCCATTACATCATTAACCACAAAGATTGGTAATTTTAATTGGTAGAGTAAAATCTAGCTCGTTGGTCAGAGCCAGACTAGCATGCTACAAGAATTCATTATCTACTAGTTTCAAGTATTTTATTAAGCTATGTAGTAATGACGTAAGAGCGATGGGCACGATTGCCAACGAAAGAAGCATCTTAAATACAATTTCGTATTTTGATCGATTGCAGGTAATGTTGGGCTATTGTCAAGGAAATAGATCAAATTTAGGGTTTTACGTGTATTTTCTACAATTGTATTCATAAACGTGTAAGCATGAAATACTTCTTGTTCCTGAAAGCTTACCATCTCAGACTTTAAATGTGTTGTATTCAAACGTAAAAACGGTTTCCAATTTGAACTGTAATGACAAAAATAAATGCAAATCTGCACATTCACATGATATTTTATCATTCATTTAACATATTTTGGCATGACAAAAACCTGTCAACGAACGAGTTTGTGAAAATAAACTTCACGTTTTAAACTGAATAATTCTTGAGGTACAACTTTTAGCACATATCGTGATTTAGTAGAGATACGATACTAGCATCACTACACATTTTAGTATTAGTATTTTCATAATCGTAGTTAACTTCGTCTGTATTCCACTGAATATTAGCTAAGATTCAAATATATAATCTGCTTTTGAGAAAGCCACATGGCCACATGAGTGCCTCATGATATAGCTTATGCTACTTTAACTGGAGCGAGTACAACGTTATTTTATACACAATTTCAATTATGTTCTACATGTATGCAAATTATAGTCTTTCTCTAGTTCGTAGTCGTTTTTAAATTGTTGCATACGCCATTTAATTATTTAACTTTGATGAAGTAATAATCCAAATTTCAGGTACACGACCACCTATAAAGTCATGGTAATGAATGAACATGAAATTTTCAGTTGTATCATTGGACAAATCCTCATTTATTTCCATTGATTGGAGTATACTCAAGATTAAAACCACGCTTTAGTTAATAATAAATGGCATAATGAACAAAGGACGGCAGATCATTTTGATGAAATATACTAACTGACTAACTGACTTCAAAAGCGGGATAGAATATAAATTGTTTTGGAATACTTTATTGGTTCACTTCGAACTTTACTTTTCTGCATCATATTTGTAGAAAATTAGTATGAGCTGATTGTGAAAATGTTAAAATTATATTTTCAAAACAAGAAGAAGCGTCATCATAGTTATTATCATAGTAATATTATATTTCATCAATCTGAAAGGTAGTTTGTTTGTTTCAATGTATTAAAGCTTGATTTTTTGATAAAATTATAGAAGTTATCATAAGCAATGCGAGTAGTTTATGTGAACTTTAATTTTATAAACTTATCTATTTGTATTCACTAATATCTATTTGACTTATCCCTTGTATTTTCTCTCAGATTACAGGACATAAGTACCATATGGTGAGACATTAGTTTCATTTCAACTAATATGTAGGCGGTTGTTGGGGCCACACCAGAATTTGTCATTAAATTAAAATTTCATTTTGTTCATATCCTAGAAGCATAAGAAAGTTTGTCAAGCCTCATGAATGACACACTATTTTTTTAATTAGTATGGTCAACAAAAATTTGTATGATTATAATGAGTAAACCGCAAGTCTCACCTTAAAGGGCACACGTTTAACCTAACCTGGTAGATTTTGATTAATCTCTTGTGTCAACTGTTAACCTTGGTTACTATTTGTGTTAGTGCCTTATTCTGTTGTATTTCCATGCCACGTGTAGTCTATTTAAAGAACTGGGAACGAATTAGTCCTTCCAAAATTTTATTTATGAAGTATTCTGCTACATATTAGAGTTTTATAACGAAGAGTTAATGTGCTGTGTACGATAATGTACGTATTCTTACGAAAAGGAGGAAATGGGATGGTATCATGAAAAATTACTTCCATTGAAAAATTTAGCACTTGCCGCTACTTTGTAAAAACATTCTTTGAAGAAAGTCTACTTTGACCGTCTAGTTATTTCCATTTTATGTATCTGGCTGGTATAAAGAGACGGGTTAGCTTAGTTCTCTATTCTCTTGACATATCAACAGGAGTTTTGAAAAGGTTATGACATATTTTAAAGCCAGCGTATATTAATTACTTGGGTACATAAAATAATTGAGAAGTCACTAACTTTCCAAAGCAGAAGCTTTTCCATTTTCAGAATAACATGTTATGGGAATATGCGAATACCAGCGTAAAAAGTTCCTCTAAGCCTCCACAATTTGTTTCAAAAATAATGAGACTTGTTTCCCTGAAATAAATGTACGATGACTTTTTAATGATGAACCTTTAGGGATTAAATCTAAAAATTTACGTCTGCTATACGATGAACTCATCTGTACCCACACGTGTTGCATGCAAGTAAATAAATTTTGGATATTAATTTATTGGTCTTTAAACTAACAAAATATTTGTACTATAATTATAGTTACATCGTAGCAGCTTTGAAGTTTTGACTAGCCCTTTTTGAGAATCCTTTTATGCTACAAAAAAATCTTTTCACAGTAATTTGAATCTCGGTGGAAATACAAATCATTAAACATGGACCTCATAACTTACTGTTCGCTTCGTTCATTCACATTACATCATACGAACCCTAATTATGTAACTCGTACCAAATATGTATTTCCTATTAGTTTCTGTAGTTTTTCATGGAAATGGAAACAAATTCATTTCAATATAGTTCCGAGTTAAAAATATTAACTTATTTGTGAGGCAAAGAAGAAAACGGAGAATATTTTCACTGGTTTAAGTTTTCAAATGTTTGAAAACTTAACGGAGATTTATGCATTCCTTAGGTTTATAATGCCATTCCAAGTAATGTTTTACATTAATTATTTCACATTTTAAACTTGATGCAGCGGTGAATGCTGTCACTAATTTATCGGGCTTACTAGTTTATGTGCTTTCAATTTGAACTTGTTTGAAGTTTATGTTGAAAATATAAATCATCCACGAACTATCATGAAGCCATATAAATTTAAGTAAAATTTTATTCATACCACGTATTTTGTCCTGAAATAAAAAAATTAAATGCCCGCTAAATGTTCATCGAGTCAGGTTGTGGAACACGAAGTAAAACTACAAAGTATAGCTTTTTGAATAGGGGTAATTGTGATTTATAGCAGATTAAATTAAGTTTATGGATGTGGCACGAGTTGTAATATTTCCAACGATTAGTTTTAAAATTGATTTATCTGTGGATAAAATGCGGTTTTAAACAATAAGTACAATTTATATGAACCCAGGAAGCTAGAGCTATAAAGTTCTCATTTGATGAGCTCTCTTACACCGCATTTCAGATATTGAGTCTGCGGTGTAGAATTAACACAATAGTTTGTCCTCTTTAGCGTAGAATCGTTGACCTCTTTGTCTGGATTCTCGTTATTTACGTGAAGTCATATTATTTGGTAACGTAGATTTAAAAGGCTTTCCAGATAATTTTCTGACTGGCCAATAACCCATTTATTTGCGATATTTCACAAGGATATGGATGAGCATGTATGTATTTGTCATTTGCGTAGATTGGACGTCCAAAAGTCGTGTTAAAAGATAATAACAAAGTTGACGATGCAGGTATCAAAAAAATGCTAGATGGATCGTTACGTAACCAGTTCGCCTTCAAAGAATACTACGATGAAAAATATGACGAAGGACAATCTTTCAATTTATACTTTTTCCATTGTGTATATGTGCCTTAGTTCATCAACTTTTTTAACTCATCTCAAAGAACAACTGTCATTAGATCGCTGAAGAAAGTAAAAATCAGGACGCTAGCTAAACTCTGAAACTTGTTATGATTAAGGAAGTTTTAGTTTAAAGAAAAGTAATCAAGGTTGAGTTCACCAATTTGGATGCAGAGTAAAAATTGCCTTTTTGCTGTAGTCATAAGGATAGAGTCGGTGACAGAGTTCGACACGACCTCCCAGAAAAAGACAATCATAGTGTAGTCACAGCGACGGAATGTGGGAGCGAATCAACGGTCAATTTTTTAATTCAAATTAAACTTGCATGCAAGCAAAAATACCGATGGATAAAAGTGAATGGAAAAATGAGGAACAATTTTCCTAACCACCCGTGTGAAACAATGTATGCGAGTTGATGACTGAAACGTGGTACTTATAGGTAACTTTAGGCCTAGAATCCGAATATGAAGTCAGATTTTCAATTCAAAATACTACGTTTGCATAAATGGCGAGAAAATGTAGTTTTTCAATCATAAAATTGAACTTTCCTGCCATTTTTGCAGACTAAGTATTTTGAATCGAAAATCTGACTTCATATTCGGATTCTAGGCCTCCAGTTACCTATAAGTACCACGTTTCAGTCATCAACTCGCATACATTGTTTCACACGGGTGGTTAGGAAAATTGTTCCTCATTTTTCCATTCACTTTTATCCATCGGTATTTTTGCTTGCATGCAAGTTTAATTTGAATTAAAAAATTGACCGTTGATTCGCTCCCACATTCCGTCGCTGAGACTACACTATGATTGTCTTTTTTCTGGGAGGTCGTGGCAGAGTCTGGTCGGTGATATTATAAGTTTGCGTCGTTTGAAATTAAGAGCATAAATTGAAATCGAACGCTGAAACTTTTCTAATTGATGGATATTTATTTGTGAAAATAGATCGATCAGTCAAACATTGACGATTTTTATTTATATTGTTTTATAAGAAAACTTTTTGTATGGTTTTAGCTCTATTGAGAAGCATCATTCTTGATGTGCATTATAAGATTATAAGACATTATAAGACATTTGATGGACAGTTTGTTAACCTAAAATATATGTAATTTACATGTAGTTTCTAAAATCAAGCCTTTCGGAACTACATGTAGTGTAGCATGTAGTCATACAAGACATTTCATAATTTCTGGTGTTTCTTGCACTTAACACAAAATGTGTGTTAAAATTTATATGACAAAAGATAAACAGAGTGGCTAATTAGTTTTCTAGACTTTGTATTGATACATGATAAATTGCTCATTAACGAAATCAACAAAAAAACCAACAAAGTTCCAGACAAAAGTTAAAACGTTGCCTTGAATGTCCCTGATTTTATCTGAATCAAATGGACGTAAAGCGTTTCCAGAGAAAGCCACAAATTCACTTATTTCATCAAACAAATTCCATCGTATCATTTGTAATTCATCTCACTGTAACTTTTAAGCTCAAAGTAGTTATATTATGATACATTAGTAACTTTATGAAAAGCTGTAATAATGAAGTAGTGAAATGGAAGCTTTTGATAATTTGTTTAAAATAGTTTGATAATCTCCATACACGTATGTATTTATTAATGTTTTCTGTATAAATAAGCGTCCCTTTTTGACACAACTGCATTAATAAAAAGTTTCTTTTATCTTTTTATCAGGGTTTGTACTTGCTAGTAAAAGCACACGCAAAGCTCTTTTGCAACGTAAAATACGAAAGCTCTTAAGGTTATTGAACTATGAGAATGGGGTAAAAATTGTCATGGTTTTTTATTTTACTTCAGTTAAATTACGATCATAATTTTTCAACAAACTAAATATCAACTTGCAGATTATATTTGTCAAAAAAACTTGCATTAAACGAGTCATGACTCATTATTTCAGTGTATTAATGCTTATAATACTTTAATGTGCACGAATCCATCGAAGGATCTTCTAAATAACCGAAGTTAAAAACCGTGGTGCAAAAGCAAGGAACCAATGTTTAAATCCTTTTTCTTAAATGGATGCATAGGAAAAGTGTCAAAATACTTTGTTGAATTCAAACGTACACCGTGATTTAATAGTGTATTATACTAAATAATTTAATTTTTTAAAGAATCGAACATCACTCAAAGATTTTATTACACATTTTCAACAGTCAATATGAACAACCTAAATACCCAAGAAGACTAAAGGGTCGATTTAATATCACATCTAAGAATATGCTTGATCTAATCTCTGCTTTCACTTCTGAAGAATTTTACCACTGAAAGAATTGTCCGGCTAGCAAAGATGTAAAAGGAAATGAAAGAACTATGCACTGGATACAAATAGCAGACTTTGAGAAAACGAAGTAGTTCGCAGTCAATCATTTCATGAGACAAGGCCCATGAGTTTAGTTAAGTTTCAATACATTTCTTTCAGTCATTTGATTATATTATTACTTGGAAAGGATAAATGCTCAAAAAAATTACACGTGTTGCTTGTTTTTACAAGAAAACAGACAGTAGATTGTCTGGTATACTTTCCAAAAAATTTTTTGTCCTTGGCACATGGCAAATTGTAGATGAAAAACGAGAAGGCTTAAAAGCAAATCCCATAAACTGATATTCAATGCATTAAAAATTCTTTCGTTCCGTCTTACACGTGCCTCGTTACCATGTATTGAAATTTTCTTTTCACAACAACGTGTAACAATATTATTGTGTACCAACCGTATGGTTGTCAGAAGCGCAAAGGTCATGCAACTTGTCAGTAGTGTTGACTTTGGCTGTGAAGTTAGATTTATATTTTTATAGGATTATGCAAAATGTTGTGTACCAATTTTAGCGACGCACATGTGAGCGTGATGAAGACGTTTATGCAGAAAGGACGTCTACATCTGCATTACCTTGAAAAAAGTTTTTTTTTTAACTTTGCATTATTTGATTAGATAAAATGTACTCAAATATCAAAACTACAATCTTAACTGGTTAAATGGTAGGATTAGATACATACATCGGTATGAATTACCCTTTTGAATTTTATCTTAATCAGAATTTCTTTAAAACAAACAAAAGCACAAGACCGTGTATCTGTATCCATCTATCCGTATTTTTACAATGCTTGGTTTGTTTACTTCATTTAATTTTTCCAGAAATACAATCCGATTCTGAAGTGCAAACTGAATCTGAAGTGCAAACTGATCAGTCACCACACGACTCTGCTAT
>JAQIWN010000706.1:0-28131 GCA_034699025.1 Entomobrya cf. arborea Gr-Col-00668 | reverse complement strand
CGGGTATTTTAAAATCGTGGGTTAATCGGGCTTTTTTCAATCGGGTTTTGGGAATTCCTGAAAATTCCAAGCTCTAGGCCAAAGTCAACTATCTTTTTTATAACGATGAGTTTTCAAAGAAAGTCTTGAGAGAAATAACAACCATCGTCACTCGTCAGCATCAGCATCATCACTGTACAACGACCAATGAAACTTGGTGTCCTCGTGCACCAGTATTTACTTTTTTGTACACATGCATGCGATAGAGAACGATGACGAAAGAAGAGAAAAGGAAGGAGAAAGTAAAAAGCAAAACTTAAGATACAGAACATCAAGCTAACAAGTGATAAGAGAAGCTCTTCCTTCCAGCCAAACTATAAAAGACGAAGATATAGTCACTTTTGTACATGTTTCTTCGGTGTAAAATTGTATAAGTGAATAAACACGCTAAGAGAAGAAAAGGAGAGAGATGAATGGTGAAACGAAAGCTAGTGTCCTTAAATAAGGGTAAATATATACAAGTATAAAATATATATATTACCAACTTACTGTACTGCATACATTGAATGATTATATATGCACATACAAGTACACATATCTTTATACACAACACAACACCAGCACAATGTTAAGTTATAAACCCCATTAAAACGACTATATGACCATGGCCATTGATGTTGCACCAGCCTCTGTTGCCTTTGTCCCGCTTTAAAGGATGGGCAACTGTGTAGAAATAAAGAATTTGAACTTGTCTTGTATCCATTGTACTAACATGAATATATGTTTGCTGGTAAATATAACTTTTATACACAAAAAAGTCAGTGTAAATTTAAACATATCGGGGCCAAAGCTATGGGCATGGATCCACAGTGATAAAGAAATGCACACAAAGAAGTTGGTACACATTATGTACTCCACACTGTAAGCTTATAGATTAGTATATACACAGAGAGAAAGAGAGAGAGAGAGTCAGGCTACCAGCTACCAACCACCACACTTTCACAACAAACGCCAGCTCTTACTTTTCTTCTTAGCTTGTTCTGTTTGCCTTTATGATCAGAATCAAAGGAAGAAGGGTTCTTTTTGCACACAAAAGGACACAATAGAAAAACCTTCTTAGCAATGCGCACACAAATACACACAGACAAGCAAGCAGACACACAACAAGCTTTCACTTCTTCTTCAAACTGCGAAAGATAAGAGGCAAAGGCTAAGCATGGAGCATTTTGGAAAATGAATGACTTGAAGAAACACAAGAAAAAGCATATCTTCCTTCTTCGAGAGAGACCAGGAGATTACGACCAACTAGCTAAAGTTGTATACATGCTCAAAAACTATACAATAGCAATGTACTCTGTGCTGTCGTTGTATTAGAAAGTTGTAGTAGTATCTGTAGTTGATAATGGCTTAAGAGGATTAGGTGCAAAAAAATTGAAAAATAATCAAGTAGGTCGTTAGCCATAATCTTTGCAATAAAAGGCTTCTTTTTGCATGCACAATGCATACACTCCTGCATGTCATGCCATAAACCTAGATTCTCGTAAAGTTTTACTACACACCAACCCAACCACTACATACTGCTTCCTTCCTTACACACTTCTCCAATGAGAGTGAAAGCGAAGTGTTGAAGTTGCTTCAAGCACTTTATGCATTCGTACAAAACAAAATCTTACGAGCTGATTACAAATCCATCTCAGAGTAACGGGAGACTGCATATGCCTGTATACACAAAGGCTTAAAACATATGTACATGGACAGGCGACAAAAAAATCTTGAACAACCCGAAAAAACGGGATCTTAGGAAATTGCTATAAGCCACTTAAAAAGAACACATTTTAATAACATGGCTTGTACACGATCAATTTGTGCTTAAAATGTGCTTCTGTATTTTCTACATCGGCCATGAAAAAAGAAAACCTTTCTCGTCTTCGAAAATATCTCTTGTATCCTTCCAAAATTTCTTAATACTCTTGTCTACTTCATTTAGTCATATTCAGCTTCATTCATCATCATAAGTAATAGCGAAACTGGAGACATATGTCTCACATTCACTATTATTCTTCATTAACAGCTGTATTTTTTGCATTTCTTCAGACTAGTTTGAATAGCTTCTTCCTCTGGAAGAAATTTGTTTGTAATTTTTTGACTGTGTGAAGCGTACCCTAAGGTACATAAAAAAGATGTACTCCGTTGAAGCATCTTTGTTAACCAGGAAAGACGTGTGACGAAACGAAACCAACTCCAATTCGCCACTTTTTCATTTTAATTTTTCTTGAATACAATTTAAAGCCAATGCTGGTATGTCATAAGAAATAGTATGACTGAATAATAAAAGTCGCAGCTGTGATTCCACTACTACTGATACAAAAAATCTCCCTCCTTTTCGACAACATTTTATGCCAACCATCATCTTCAAATTTTGAGTAATTTTTTGGAAGTTTAGTTGGATATCATTTATGTACGTTGTTTTTTCATGTATTCATGCCAGTGAAAACTGGGTTTCTTTCTTCCTGTCACTCTGTTCTGTTCCACGCTAGACTCTTAGTGGTACAGCTTGAAATCAGAAGACTGATGCCGTAAAGGTGAAGAGGCGAGATCCGGAAAACTTGACAAAGCTCAAAATATCCTTGTCACGTCATGCTACACAATTCTTTGTCGTCCTTCCTCTCTCTCTCTTTCTCCCACTCTAGCATACACTCTACTTACTCTAATAGTGACAGTGGAATTCATTCTTTAAAAAGTTTCAAACTATCACATGTCTCAGAATCCGTGTTTGCTCTAAAAGCAAAAGCAACATCCTACACAAACATTACTTGTTTGGGAACTTTTTGAAAGTTGCCAGTTCTCTCTACTCATGTATAAATGATGCTTTCTTGAGACGTATATGGATAAGGTATAAATGTATACGTAATGCTCAATGGTACTTGCCCAGAGTATTATGGTTATGTTCAGTTTTTCTTCACTTTCACAAATCAAGCTGGAGACTCATATAAAGTTTAAAATGAAATGTAAAAGATGACAATTCATGCTACTTGTTTTGTGAACCATGAAATCAGATTGCTATATGTATATGCATTTATGAATGCAAAAATTTAAATCCTAAAATTTCCACTCTATATCCATACTAGAACAGAAAAGAAGCATAACTTTCCATGTATTAAAGTGTCGTATAAGTGAGCACTTTATATCATGCATCTTACACATGTAAATATTTTAAACTTTTAACACAAGTAGCTTTTAAATTTGCCTGTGGTGAGAAGAAACAGTATATTTTAAGTTTCATCGACATTCCATTCAATTCTGCTTTAGATCGTATTGCTACACCACAAAAAGATTTTGTCCTCTTCTTTCATATGATGAGAATAAATATAGTAGCAGCAGTGAGCTATCTAAGTCTTTGCTGTCATCAACAGTAACAAGTTACACGAACCGATGTATTTAGTGGTACTTCTATTTTCCATTGTATGGTAACACCCCATCCATTTTATATTATATTGTAAACATGTGTGCCTATGCATACTTTTTGTATCCAAGTTTTAAAGATGATTACTTGGAATCAACATGAGAGTTTTCTACAGCCTTTCGAGCATTTCACTTTCACCTATTTTACATAATATAGTTTACATGCATACACACAAAGGAGGAAGTAGTCAGCGTACCAGAAACTGTGGTAGTTTAGAAACCTTTTTAAATTGTTTCTGAAAATGGAGGTGAGTAATGCAACCATAAGCCAAAGCCATTCATTTGAGAGTACACTGCCACATTTACACACACCACGTAATAATAATGGGTAAAATCAAGCAACCATCGTGCTCTAGTAACAACTTGTAACTAATATGGCATGTTTATTCAACAAGATTTGTGAAAGCACCGTGCGTTCTCTACATGCATTATTTGATGCATATAAAAAATTTATCACACAAAGTAATATACATACATACCTACTCATACAAGTGATGCATGTATTCATTATAAGTGATAACTGAGCACATATATTGCAAAAAGTGTGAAAACGACAGGAACGTCGACTTTTCGTTTTCTTCCCTTTCAGGCAGTCGGCAAACCTGAAAAAATTAATACTTTTAAGCACATCATGCGATGCGATGTATGAATTGAATACAAGTTTCATTCAAAAGTGAAATGACATTGTACTCAAAAGAGGATTTATACAAATGCATATATCCCTACATATAGATACATTATATGGACAATGCATGCAAAAAGGGGAAAGGTACACGTTTTGTGGAATCAACCAGGCGTGATATACTCAGCGTGCTTGCATCCCTGCACACATCACTACCGCAAAAGTCGTGTAGCGTCGTACGCTCATCCCTTTCCACTTTCTCTCTCCTTTCTCCCGCTCACTCTCGAACATTTCTCGTATAATAATTATGATTAAAATGTATGTATGCAAAATAATGTTATGCAAACGACTATAATATTTACCATATGCTTTCTTTTAATCACCATCTTCTCACAGCAGCAGCACTCTCAACCAAGCACAGTGAAAAATATGGGAGCATATTGGATGCTTAAAAATAACCTTTGTAGAAATGAAACAACCGAGTATAGTCAGAGACCATTTAAAACACTGTTTTTAAACATATGAGCACACGTGTGTGTGTGTGGTGTGCAGTACTGAGCATTGCATTGTTAAAATAAAAGTATTTTTCTCTCGGCAAGTTATCCTTTTCAAGTTATCACCACGAAATGAATGTATGTACTTAAAGTTCAAGCAAAAAATATATGAATGTACTTTTATTATCACAGAGAGTTGTGTCTGCCTGCTCGCAAAAAAAACTCCGAGCAGAAAAATGAGTAGTTGTTGTGACGCGCTGTTACGTAAGTGTGAAGGAGTGAAGTAATGTTATTATGTGCGGAGATAAAACAAAAGTCAGCAGAGAACTACAAAAGGATCGACAAAAAGAGCACAAAGCTTGCCCGGAGAAAATGAAGAGATTATTGTAGGATTCTACGGGTATGTGTAATATTCAAAGTAGCAATGAGGAAGGGAGTGAAGCAATATCGTTCGTCGAATATAAAAAAGGAAGTATTTAAGCAGAGAGAGGGTTACATAGTTCCATACCACCAGTGAAAGCTATGCAGAGTGTGTGTCTTTTTTGTACGTATTACTTTCTCTCTCTGTGTGCGTTTGTGAAATAATATGAATGTAAAAATTTACAATTTTCTTTTATCCTCATCATGGTAGCTTTATACGTGCTTTCCAGTTGTTATTCTTTCAAAAGAATAGTGAAAACAGAAAAGAATCTTTTGGCCATGAAGTAAAAATATAGAAATTTTCAGTAGTCGACAGTTGCCGTTTCTTAAATACACATGGTGGCACATATTTATGTATGCAAAAATGTCTGTGAATTGTAGAGTTTTAGTAGTGCTAAATATGTATATCTATCTATCTCTGTTGTATAAACATCATTACAAAGAGAGGAAGTAGCTATTTATAAAGCATACACGTTTCCAGAATGAAAATACTTTTGGTATGTAAACTATCTACGCGCGCTTCTCCTCTGTCTCTTTCTTTCACAAGATTTTAAAATGGAAAGAGAAAAAGCGTTAATGGAAAATTGTATGAGAGGAGAGAAGTAGAAGGAATGGGAAGCGGGGATAGGAATCTGAAAAGGAGAAGAAAAAAAGATAGAGGCTTTAAGTGATGTATAGTGAGTTGAGAATGAATGGACAGTGTGCAATGTAAAAAGAGAGATGTAGCGAAATGTGAAATGAGAAATTTAATGAGGAGTACAGACGTATTCTTTTCATTTGAACAGAAGTACAGTATGTATAATAGTAAATTAAATGAGCCAGAGCACATCTTTTCCTTTCAATAAGAACGCGTGAACATCTATCTTTGCTCTACGGCAGAAGTACTAGAAAAGCAATCGGGCTTCAACAGAGAAAAAAGGGAAACTGGCAAAAGGGCTTGCTCCTTTTTTTTAGCAAAAAAGAAGAAGATAATATTCCTGTTTCTTCTCTCCATGTGTAAGTAATAATAATAATGGAAGTTTTATAATGCTCAGTATTATATAAGTGTTATAATTTATCACGAATATATTTTTCTCAGAGAGTGAGCCCTGTGTAAACGGTTAAATAATCCCTTTAAGTGGATTCCTCAATTCTATATATTAGAAGTAGTACATCTTTCTTTTCAAAATGCTCTGTGTATTCTTAATTGCATTTACAAAAAGGACATTAAATGCTATTTTGAGGGAGTAAGTAGTCCTTCCACTCATGAGATACCACACACGCAGACACAGTGTATGAATGAATCTTTTTTATGATCTGTTGAAAATGTTTGTGTCTGATAGTATTTAAGGCATTCATTTTTGCTTCTTAGTCTCTCTTCACAGTGAAATTATACAATGGTAAGCAAAAATGAGTAATAATTACTTTCCATGTTCCCCACCTAAATAAAATGTTTCCTCACATATTTATTTATGCTTTTTGTGGTGAGCTATAAATCATTTCCAAGGAGGAAAAAGCGAAGGCTTAGGTAAATATTATATTTTTAATGTTGGCGAATTTAATTTGCTCATTTATTTCACAGAGCAAAAGTGACACCCGTTCATTTTTACTTACGAACATTTATAAAATTACAATATAATAGAAAAAGTATGACTATAAATATATGTTTGTGATACAAAAGGGTTGGCTTCCTTTTGTCTACACATTATATAATAGTTTAGCTTACGACAAACGAGGTCAATTAAAACTGTTTCTCAGCTTTTGGACAATGTGAATTGTACTCTTATTATGACATTGCTTTTAATACAGAGTTTTAACAAGTCTAGTTTGTTTTATTCATTAACAATTATTATTTACAGTCTACTTGTCGAAAAATGAAAGTCTGCCAGAGAACACAACAAATGTTCACTTGGTGGTATTCTTGGTCCCTGGCAAAGAAACTCCAGTTAGCATTTCACATGTGCGACCACATTCAACAAAAGCAAAAAGTTACATTTACATGCCTTTTTCTCTTTAGACTTTGGTATGTGTTTATGAAAAGATTTAACTTGTACTTTCGCTTTCAGAACAATTTCTGTCCTACTTCTGTCATTTTTTTTCTTTTGCTTTTTTACTTCCCTCGTGTGTGCCGAAGTGGGAAGCCTAAAGACTTTTTAAAGAGAGAACGAACGAACTCGACTTATCCAAAATGGAAAATTAATTTATGTTTTTTCATTCTGCTTCTTCCATTCTTATTTGTTCGCAATTCCTAAGGCTTTCATCAGGCAGACAACCGAGAAAGCGAACGCTGCTACTCCCACTCTGTTTTAGTAAAACATTAAAAAGAATAAAATGGCAAAGTAGCAGCAATATCAAAAAAACCAAAATCAGTCGTATGCTTTATCTTCATCTTTGTTGTATATCTTGCTATGTGCACACAAAATGGCCAAGTAATGCGTTAGCAATGTCAGTTCAAAAACACAACTAAAGTAAGTAAACTGACTTTTCCCTTTCTTGACAGATGCTTCCTACAAGGCGGAAACTTCTGAAACCTCTTTCCCTCCTTTTACCAGTTTTTTTTAGATGGCTTGCTTCTGATCCACATATTTATCCTTTTTTCTCTCCCACGGTCACAATTTGGAATCTTGATACATTGCGTGTGTAACAGTAAGTATTTCTCATTTCATTTTTTTACCATACATAAAATACTGAAACAGACTTTTAAAACAAATCTGCCCGCCATCATGTAGGATTTTTTTGTATTTTCATAGTATGCATGTAATCTCCTATGAACGATAAGAATAAAAAGAAAACAAGTGTGCAGTAAAAATATTTCTTGTTATTTGCCAGTTTATTTTGGTATTTCATCTCTACTACTAATACTCATATTATGTAAGTTGATGGTGCACATAACTTTACTCATTGGTTTCGTTGAGGGGAGAAAAGATCAAAAGGAATTAAATATTCTTTGGTTGGAAATAGTGAAATACATGTTTATGATGTGTGTTAGTATAATGTGCATGTGTATCCCATTATACCAGACGACCCCTCCACTGCAATGAATAATGACGATATATGTCGTGAAAGTAATACACACATACATGTATGCCTATTGTGAGATGAAATACAGAGAGAGAGAAAGAGAGAAACCCATCAAAGTTAACTTGTAAAAGTGTATTAGCTGCATTTTTCTTGAGAGAGAAGTTTCACTCAACGATGTTCTCCTTAAAGTGGTTACGAAATCGTTCAAACTAATGCATCATCATATATTATTGAAAACATAGAGCATATTTTTATGAGGAGAAAAAAGCTAATACATGGTAAGTTTGTTGATGATGTTTTAAAACCAAATACATGTATTTTATTATGAAAAAGTTTTTTCCCCCAATGGAATGATGAGAGAAAAATCTTAAATTGAAAGTATGTGAAAAAATCAACAGAAAAGGCTTCCGGGGAGAGAATGAGGAAGTCGGAAAAATTTATTTTTTGTGGGAAATGTAAGATATTGCATGTATTTCTCTATATGCTCTTTATACATACTTACATATCTATTTGTGTACATTATCATTCTAAAAAAATAGTCTGAAACGATGCTGATAATATAGAGACAGAAAAGAGGAAGAAATGGAAGAAAGTTATCACAACTCCCACATAGCATCCCTTTCACTTCTGTTTAGAGTAAAAAGAAAAACCTTCATGCTTTTTTAGCTTTGGTTACATTACTTTTGTTTTCATTTTCTATTCTACGATTCCATACTGCAATGCTTTTCAACAGGAAATGTCTGGCATTTTATTCAAAGAGAATTTACGAAAGAACGATTGCTCGTCTGTGGTAGCGGTAGTAATGTTGTATGATTCCAGGAGAACAGGAAACGACACAACATTATTCCAGCATTGGCATATTGTGTTCATATTTTTAGAAAAATCTGAACAATCTGCTTTGCGAGCAGACTTTATGCGCTGATAAATAATCATAATGCTTGAGTGTATGAACAGTGCAAATTTCAAGCTTCGCCAGTATAAACTTCAGACTGTAGACACACGTGCAAATACTTTTATCAGACTTTCACATGAGTTTATGATTCTTGTTTCCTACATGGTATATTTATAGTAGCTTTGCAAACTCGGTTTTCACCAGAAACGGAAGTTATTACACATCATAATATTTTTGCATAATGGTCGTACTACCACAATCTACTTAACATAAAGCTTAAAGAGAAACAGCGTTACAACAAATTCTCTTGCTGATTAATAGCGGATACTGCAAACGTTTGTAATACCTTTTGTCAACTACTTCATGTCCACATTCACCTATCGTTATTCATATTGTGTATGTACACATATATCATTCTAAATTATGCAAGATTTTTTTTTGTTTTATCCACTTTCACTTCTAAGCCATTCTGTTTTGTTTCAACTGTTCAGACGTTATGTAAACGGCTTTACGCACGTTGATATACTGCAAAACACTCATGTACACATGCAAATAAACGGCATTCCTTAATTTTATTCCTTACTAAGAAAATGTTAGCGGGAAACTGCTGTTAGCTGACTTTAATGTATGTATATATGCAAACTAATCATTACCATCTTTCAATGCTCGAAACCATTAACACCAGCTGATTACCCTACCTCAAGTACCAACCTGAAGCTAATATTTTGCGACTACAGTTAGTTTAACGTGTTTATCCACGAGCCAAGAGAGAGCTCTAACCAGAACAAATGGATTCTCTTGTAGATATATAAGAAGTATATGTACGCATGCAAATATCTCATATGCCAAGTTACACTAAAGAAATTTAGAGCATAGAATGTAGGAAAATGAAAACGTGCGATAATTTTTTGCTTCCTTCAATTTGACACCATATCGGGCAGTAAACATATCTTGCATAAAAATAACTTTAGCCATTTTCACAAAGGAATAAAAGGTATGTGCTCATAGCTATTATTGCTAGATTTTCTCTCCTTCTAGTTCTTCCCAAGATAAACATTATTGGATAGCAGGAGCTTAATAACAAGTATAATGACACGATTATTAGGCATAGGTAGAAGGACATTTCGTGACGAAAAAGAACTTCAAACTTGGTCTTAAGTTTTTATGCTGCAATTTCTTTCCATCATAGATTAGCATTTTAGCTGGAGTTCCCTCTCAACGAGTCTCAATACGATCATAAAAGATGTGGTGACAATTTTCTCTCGATTTATAATATCTTCTCCAACTGTCTGCCTCAAGTATTGTTTCCCAACGATTATTGCTCTCATCTCGCATACTACTTTCATCATACACTCCACCAAAACAGTCGAGTCTACACAAACGAACAAGAGTTTCGAGAAAGTAGAACTACTGACATAACATAGCATCATCTCTACTAACACTGCCACTTGCTCTTCTTGTTTTTTTGTTCGAGAAGTGTCATAAGTATACACATAAACCTACCACCTCCTCCAGTAGTCTCAGCAGCAATATACGCCTAACAGACAGTCTGTGTGTAGCCGGTGATGCATGTTGTGAGACTAATATTGTCAATGTGTGAAAAGAGAAAAACTGCATCACCACCACCATCATCACACCACCACACCATCATCGTCGCCGTACCGTAATCATCATCAACACTATTGCAAACATATACACACGTACCACAATAGCAAAACCTTGGTTCTTTGTAAGTGTATCCATATGGCTTGTAGGGAGGCAATTGTGTGAGTTATTACGGTGTGTAGCAAGGAGTTACCAGAACGGATCATGAATAATTCACCAAAAAGTTCCTATTCAACACACTACCATCACCACCATCAGCCAACAGTTCTGACTTTGCTATTTTTACAAAAAGCGAATTTTATACTGTAGTCAGACTCTTCAAATGGATGAGAGAGAAAGGCTGTGAAAAAAGTGTGACAAAAGCACGATGAAATGTATAAGGCGATGATGGCGGCTAACACGCCGACAATTTTGTTCGTACAAAATCAAGTTACACTTTCACTGAACGAGTATGATAGTCATTGCAGAAGCTACAGAGAACAGAACTACTATATCGTTAGTTATCTACTTCTCTGCTCTAGCAAAGTGGACTAGAGTCGACACTCGTGATGGTATACAATTCGTAGCAATTTCTTTGAAAACTCTTTCCCTCTCTCTTTTTCCACGATCTCCATTGATGAAAAACGTGAAAGATCTTTCACAAAGTTTCGTATTTATATACAAAAGTATATATGAAAGTCAAGATGATGAGCAAAATAAGTATTTATTGTGGGATTGGTGGATTGTCATTTGATACAGAAAATTGCAGTGCATGAATGTAATCAGAAACTGTGTAACATTTACGATTACAATCATGATCATCATCACCATCATCATCGTCGTGATGATTCTCTTTCTTGGTTCTTGGCTCACCCCAAATTCATATATAACCTCATTTGTGGAAAATGCAATATGAAGAGAAACCATTTTATTAAGAGAAAAAAAATAAGAAAAGGAAAACTACTACCAACTACTGTCAACATCAACATGGTCGTGATGATGACGATGATCACAAAAAGTCTACGTTGGTCGCTTGTGTGCCGCCAGATTCTAAAACTGCACTTCAGCCGCCTCTTTTTCCTTGGAATTCCCTCCTGTCTCTTCCCTGTTGGATCATTTTGTGCCTGTTCCATTTTATTTTCTCTCTCTCGGATCTGCTTTAGAAACTCGACAAAAAAGTCTTGCTTACAACACAGCTACCAGTACGAGTAACGATAGAAAGAAGAGAAGATAGAAAAACGAAAAAATAAGAACTTACTAGTCTTTTACGAAAATAGAATATGGAGAAAGCAGAAATAGAAGAAAGTTGGAAAACGTATGTTGCTTATCATACAAGGTTACTAAATTATACACAAATAGTTAGCTCCGTTTCATATGAATGTTGTGAGAGAAGTTAGTAAAAGAAATGAAGAATAAGAAACTAGGAAAGCAAAGAGTCATATCATTTTTTTCTTGGGAGAAGTAGGAGTAGTAGAGAAGCAACTGTGAGAGGACAGAGTGAATTGAGTCGCACATTCATCACTATCAGTTGATGTTTAGCTGTTAGAGCGATGATTTTTTTTGGTAGCAGTTTTGATGGCACAATGTGTATGGTTCCCTGGCAGTATACCATGCTATAATAAATGTTCTTAGGCAATAGAAATAGTAACAGCAGAAGAAGGCAAGTAAGAAAGAAAGCATCCAACCCCCAGTTTCTATTCAGTTTTTTCTTGTAATGTAACACAAGTAATGGGCGGTTACAAGGCAGCATAAACATCTCTTGGAGGTCTTATGCCTGCCAGCAAAGTATACAGTATGGGAGTAGAAAAGGGCTCAAAAAAGCGTAATGTAATATTATCCCTTACAAATATTTTATATCACAATACACAAAACATTTTCTTGTTCTGCTTAGATGTGAGGATTCATATTGTAATAATATGCTGTAGATGTACTTATACAAAAAGTATGAATGTATGAAACAAAACATAACCAAACCACAACAAATGAAGAGAAAATGTAAGAAGGAAAAAATGGAGTATTGTATGTAGGTACTATGGAATGGGTAATCTATATTTTACCAACTTAGAGCCTTACGTATCCTTATTTTCAAGAGTGTAGTCGTCGCGTCTTTTTTTCGTTTTCTTAGCAATTCTGTACATTGTGGTATGAAAAAGGTACTGTTATTCTACAGTATAGCTACTAGATCTAGATATCACGATGCTTGAAGTACGTAGGATAAGTAATTCCCCAAATAATAAAAATATGTTATATGCATGTTTTCAGTTTTTTTCTCCTTGAGGATTTCTCTCGGAGAGACTACGCAAGTAGCAAGAATAATGTACTTTTACAAGGAAATAGGAAGCTCAAACTGAGAAGAACAAGCTCATAATAAACAACAAAATCCAGCATATTTTATTTAACGCAAGGACTGCACTGTGTGTGATGATCATGACGCCGCGCCGCCGTCGTTGATGCAGATCATGCTGTTGTAGTCTTGGTCTAATAAATAGAAAAGAAATATATACATTTGTACTCTCGAACGATTGATACATAGCGATACATTTATCTTTTGGACGTTACACGATATATTCATTCGTGCACAGAAGTGCTTCCTGTACAAGCCAGCATACATAATGTGCCTTTTTATGTTGCATTGGAATAAAAAAACCGGGTACTGCTTCTAGTTTTGGCCGACTAACATTCTATACACAAATATTTCATATTACAATGCAACTAGCTATATGGGTAAGTAAGTATTATAGCTGACTAAGACGCTGACTTCACAAAACTCTTTTTATTTTCACGAAAGGAATCCCGTATTAAAACTTATATGCTCATCACTTCTTGTGAGAGTTCAGCATGACTATTGTTGTAATATGCAGCTTTTAGGGCATGACGTGATGTGTGTGTACAATTTAGAAATGACATGCAAAGGACAAAAGAAAAGAAAAAAAAAGAGGAAGAGAAACAGAGAGAAAGATGGAAAGCAGGAGCAGAAAAGAAATAATAATAAGAAAAGTAGTAGCTGCCTCGCCACTACTATTTCACGCTGCTGGCAGGCAGCATTCTATCATTTAACTGGCAGCCACCAAAGATGATCCTTTAACAGGATGCATTCTCATGAAGAGATAGGCTTTTCTTCATCCATCTTCACTTATTCGCTCTCTTCGTGAACGAGCGATTTTCTTTCCTTTTTTCTCCTCTGTTCCCACATAATAATAACTCGTCTTCTTCTTTATCCTTCATTCAGGATTGCATGTTGCTGTTGATGCGCTGTGTGTCTGTGTGAGAGTGAAGCGATGTAAATGGAGTTTGTGCAAGCGATATATATCTGCCTTTTTTCTTTCCTTCAAACTAGCGGCATTATAAGCACAACACTTTCTGTTAACTTCCAAATGCCTATTATGTATATAAGAATACAATAGAATAGCGCCATCGACTTTGGAGAAAAATGCTTGAGTATTTAGGAAAAAATCGCATTATCAAAACACCAAAGCGCTTCATTTATGTAGCAGTTATAGTCAATCTCACACTGATGCTTTTCTTCTTTAAATGAATACTTGAAGTGTATGCAGAAATGATAATGACGATGATGATTATCTAGTTACGAAACTGTTCTAGTAAGTCATTGTACGCTGTAAACACTTTTTTTAAAGCATAAGAAATAAGAAAGAATTGGTTGAATTACCATTATACTGCAGACATGTTATATTGTACTGTTACAGATTACAGATGTGTAGGTATATAAAGTACTTTATATTATCATAAAACCTTATCATATTCGATTTTTCAAAAACGTCTAGTGTGCTACATAGAAAATTTATGCATTCAAAATAAGAAAAGTGGCATGTGGCATTGATTCAAAGGATCTATCAATACGACAGCAAGGAAGCCAAATGTCGGCGAAAAAAGAATCTGTAAAGTACTATAGATCTAGTGAAAATACTAATACATCGGATATCCATCAATATAAAGAATAGAATAGAAAGTATAGATATACTACGCTAAAAGCACTTATTCTACAGATATGTATGCAAATATGGGGAAAAATCTCGATTTATTCTAAGAAATCGCGAAGATGACGACTTTCACTTGGCAGTCAAACCTCCCAAACAACCACTTTGATTACCCATATTTTGTGTTGTGGTATATCTGTACTTTTGCACAGGATTCTTCTCGCCTTCTTCTTCCTCCCATCCCGGTTGGCCTCAATCTTTTTTTCAAAAGGTCGATCCACTGAAATGAAATGTGCAGTTATTATTATTATTATGGAATACTCCAGATGCTCCAGAGATCGGATTGGACAAAGTATTTTGCACAAAATTTGAACAGCAACGGGCACACTGAAATATAATGGGCAATAGTTGTAATGGTAAATGTTTTATAGCAAAGGAAATTTCAAGAGAAAGTGTTGTCGGTTGTGTAGTCTATGGAGTAATGGGGAAAGTGAAATATTACTTGCACTTTGCATTACCAACTTATTCTGATGGTATCCACCAGAGAAAAAGCAATAGTAGCAGTAAGCCGACTAGCCGACCGTCACCAGAAGGAAGAAAAATATCTTATGCGCTCAATCGAGCATCCTCGCTAGTAATAGCATTGAATGAGAATCATTCACGCGCAGGAAATTATGTGAAGGGTTAGTGCACCTGATTGTGTTTGCTAAACTATTCGCGGAAAGTACAGAGGCTTTATGAATGCATATGTTTAAAGGCATGAAATGTTAAGATTTACCTCTTATTTTCTATCTACTTTTAACCAGGTTACTAGTATATGGCCACCATCCGATGTCGTATATATATTTAATATCAAAGTTTTAATGAAAACTCACACACCGACCTAGGCACTAAAATATTTTCTTTTAACCACTTTGCTTTGTCCAAATTCAGGGGGATATAAGAGGAACGTCGAGATTTTCAATAAGAAAGGCACACTAAATTACATTACACGGTATAGGTATATCGTCAAGTGAGCCAAAGAATAAAACCGTTTTCTTTCAAAATGTCTTATCTATCCTTATGCACACGAGTACATACGTACACAAAGGAAAGAAATAATGGCTCAAGGAGCGAAGCCTTGATTTGAGTAGTTTCACGTAAAATATCTGAATCGTCTTGGTAGATTTTTTTAAAGAAGGAATCGAAGAAACGGCTAAGATGAAAGGGTTTTCGACGTCCGTATGCTTTAACAGTTCTCGTTATACTTTATATATCAAGTGGGCGCAAGCAAAGTATTATTGTTTGGTATATTATGTTGAATATATAAAATATATATGTATTCCTTTGTATATACATTATGTATACCATTTATGTTGGCTTTGCTTGTCGACCATTGGGGTTCAATTTTATGAGGGTTCATCTGTTATCGGAAGAACGACTTTTTTCGTCATCACAGACAATAACAGACAGCCATTATTGGGAGAACGGCTCGTTGAAAGGTTTTGCTGTCATTGGGTCAGTATCTATTATTCTCATCCATCCAAGCTGAAAAAACGCTCCAAGGCTTTTCACTTTGTGTGTTCCCACATAGTCCCCTTGTGTATGTGTACACAGGACACACTAGCACACAGATTGTATTTTTGTAAGAAAATGCACTACACACAGTAAACTGGTGTGTTACCGTTGTCGTTCAACATGCCAGTAGACAAAATGCAAAGACCACGTTTTCTATGTGACTTCCTGACTGAGTGAATGTGTCGTAAGGAATTTTTCACTAAACAGAGAATAACAAACTTGAACGCTAGTCACTCACCGTATCTTTGTATATAAACATCACTCACTGTGTAATAAATAAGAAATAGTTTTTTTCTCTTTTGCTCTTTCTCTGTTTCTGCGTTTTGTTTGCGCTGCAGCTACAACAATGAATTGATAAAGAAGCTTGTGTGAGCTTGCCTGAACTTGGCAAATTTCTTTTCATTTCAACAGAGAGCATTCAATTTGAAGGCGATTTTAGCAGACGGAAAGTATATACAATAGTTACTGCATTCTTGGCTCATAGTTATAGAGAATATATAAAAGTATGTTAATAAGTATTTCTTTCTCCATCTTTCATGAAAAATGAAAAATTAAGGGCAAGACTGAGCTGAGAGATAGGAAAAACAGATTTAAAGAGAAAGTAAATATTGACTTTCTAAGCCATCACCGTCAACAGAAAAACGTGCCATTGAGGCAAAACTTGCATTATGTACATGGCAAATGGTTTGTTTCTCATAAAGAGGGCAGTATTTAAGAAAACTTAAGAAAATAATTTGGTCCAGGAAAGGAATAGACTACATGGGGTACATACAAGACTATGTACTTCTTTTGCTAAGTGGTTTTTTTCTCCGTATGACCGTGCGAAGAACTACAACTGTTCCAATACTTTTCTCAATGAATTCAAATTCAATGAATTGCATGAAATGAAATTTAATATTCAATGAAGGTTTTTCCTTCAATCCTTGTTCGTATTCATGAGCAGTTTCAATGAAAAGAGTTAAATGCAAAGAAGCAGAAATATTTTGGTAACAAGGCCAAGCTAAAACTCCTAGACAAGATATAAACATACATACCTAAATATCTAACGTTAAGCTGCTCTACAGCACCACGTTTCCGGTTCTTTAAATTTCTAAAGGGTCCCTGGACTGAACGTTATCTCGTTTTAGCCAGTCATGCAGTACATGTTAGATCAAGAGTGTAATGACAGGTGAGTGTCTAAACGATATCTCGGGTTTTTGCACAAATAATGCATTTTAAATTAGATTAGATACACTTTCTCAGAATTTTCAATAGAGAATTCAATTTTTGGTATATGTTTAAACAAGGTAAGAAATATAACCACCGTACTGACCTGACAAAAATACATTTAAATAAATGTATGTATTTTTATACAAGTTTTATAAACCAATTGAATCTATTAACCACAACATAGATGCATAAGTACAATCATTTATTATTCTGTCAGATAATATAATACCAAGGAAGGAAGAAATTGAGTAAATCGAGGCTTATAAAGCTGAATACATTTTACAAGTCAACCATCCCTACACGAACTGTTCAACTAATAATATTTATTTCCATTTCAGCATGTTTGCACTATTAATTCACAGAGTGGCATTCATTTAGTGTTACTACTATTTATTCTTTATGTTCGGCTATTCAGCTTTCATGTTCCATTAGCAATAAAAACAAGGGGCACACCTATCTAGACAAGAGGAATTGAATCGAATCCTATACGCAGCCTTGCTTCCTCTCAGAATAGTTCCAACTGTATATACGTATGTATGTTATTTCTCTTCACCAGTTCTCTTTCAAACTTATGAGATAGATTTATCCACTATCATCAAACCCTTAAGGATATAAAATTAAGGACTCATTATTATAGAAAGCTCATGGAGCCGTATATAGACCAGGAAACCACACACGGAGAGAGTAATAACCACCAACAAGTCTAAATTGAAAACCGATGACTTAGATAAATCTTGTATGGATTCAAAGTTCAAATGAAGTTAGCTCCGAAAATAATTAGAGAGAGAAAGCCACTCACAACGGGAATAAGAAAATGAACTTTGCAAAGGCTATCCAACAACCAAGTTTTTGGCTTTATATTCAATGGAAGGAAAGGCTCTTTTTTTCTCCAGCAGACCAGTCGAGTCTAGACCGTCTCTCTTTTTCTTGTTCATTTCCATCTGATCCCGAGTTCACAGGCACAGTAAACTTTGCAGTGAATCCTTCTTATCGCTATGTACTTATGTTCACTACTTACTTATTATAGAAAAAGAAAAGAGGAGATTTGACCGGAACCTAAAAAAGAGACCGCGCTGGGCACTCCCTTCATCTATCCATTCATCGGAAAGTAATGGAAACGTAATGTTTCTTTTTCTCGTTAAACTGAAGCGGGAAAGGAAATACAGTAAAACACATACACAAGACACACACATTTTGCTTCGAGTCAGATATCAAAAGTGGGATGAATGAAACGAAAAATGGCAATAGTCGAAAGTACATGTTGTTAGCCCATGGCAATTTATTCACTACGTAGATGAAAATCACCACCATTCCCTCCGCCACTCTTGTTTCTCTTATTCTGTTTCGAATTAAATTACACAAAACCAAAGTGTAACAACGACTACCTCTTTCTCTCTAGAAAATAAAATGGCTTGGCTTATAGTACTTGATGTGTGCAGTTGATGAGATATAATACTATATATAAACAAGTATCTATAATGGGAAGAAATGTGCCATAAGAGAAGAAAGCAGATTGCCAGTTTCTGCGAAATGAGCAAAATGATTGAGATCCACAAAGAGAAAAGTCGGGTAAGCCAAACTAGAAGAGTTTCTACTACGGCTCTGATAATAGTGCTACACCGTGTTTGGTTGCATGTTACATTGTTAAGGCACATTTTCCCCTTTTACTTTATCTATTGGATGATGTATGTATACTCAAATAGCTATGTAACTATCATGATGAGCCTTTTAAGGGAAAGGTTATCAATCCCTCGTCTACTCCAGATTAAAAGATATACAAAATACAAAGAAGGGGAAATGAAAGATTGAACGACCACACAGAATGGGGTAGAAATTCAACTACTACTGCTACTACACGTTGCTATATTCTATAATAATAATAGAAAACTGCTTCTCTACTAAAACCGTTTAGACTACCTCACATTTAGCTCAACTGGTTCGTAGAAACATCAAATCAGCTATTTGCGAAACCAACTTTATCTTATCTTTCCTTCATTCAAATGCTCATTCATGATGATCATTTTAGGTTTTTTACTGTGCCCAACAGCTTTGCCCTATAGACTTTTTCACATTGAACCAATTCCCTATTTTTATTAAATCTATATGATTTGCATGCATGAATATAAGATGTACGTTATTTGCAAAAAATGTACATCCGTTAATTTTCGTACAATCGTTAAATGAGAAACACAAGTGGTTTGTTAGTGAAAAGTTGTAAGGTGGAATATGATTTTAAATTTGAAGCAAACGATAGCACTCAAGTATTTAAGTGTAGAAGTGCATTTCCAACTACGCTGGATGGGGTATTCTCCAAAGTCTACCAAGTAAACTTGAGAAACTTGAGATCTGAGGTCACTAACATTTTTAACGATGCAAAAACAAATGAAAACCAATGAAATGCGTGGTTACACAAGAAAAAATCCATTTCCCCCCCTTTTTGTGCCTTTGCCAAAGTTGGAGTACAGCAGCATAATTACAATAATATTATTTGTATGCCTACTTTCTCTCCTGTTTGCAGCGCAGCGTTACGTTACACAATCTTTTATATTATTTCTTGCGTTATTATAAAAGTGATTTCCGCTACTATGTGCAGTCTAGTGCGCTCTCCCCTTTTATACTTGAAGTAACCCTATATTTTCTATATTTTTTTGCTTGGTAGTAAAAGAAATATATAACTAGTAAAAGTAGTGATGATGATAACAACGACAAAACAGCAACAACAAATTGACTACATCTCAAATGATACAAAAAGCGCAAGGGGCATAGTTCAATGAAGGCTATAATTTTCTCCTGAATGCTAGGCAGTCTCGTCGTAAAACACACTATTGTGCACGCTCACTCTTTTCATTTCCTTGCTTTTGGCCCTCCACATTTTGTACTTAGATACGTACATTTTTTATTATATTATTACATCTGAGAAGATGATGATAATGTGTACAGTAGGAAAGGCAACATTATTTTTGGGTCCTCGTCAGCACTAGAAACGAACTACAGCAGCAGCACACTATCCAAATAATATGGATTCAGTTAGTTCTTCTTTTGTTTCCTTTTTGTAGCCTAGCCTATATACTGAGAGAACGCTTGAATGGAACCTTTTTTCGCCCCTTTATACACAGTTGACGTAATGAATGCCTGTCCTTCTTTTTACTGGATTTACTGGTCCTTTTCCTGCTCGATTCTCTAATTTTATGCGCTAGCTCTATTTAGCAGTTGCTTGTGCCGTGCAACTGTATTGTATACAATGTAAGCTAGCAATTTGCAGGACAGACTTAGAGGAGAACGTTATCTACTTACACAGATTATTTCACACAAAAGTTAGAGACTATATACACATGCCTACATATGTATTATAGAAATATTTTTTCTCAGGAAAATAGCTAAGAATTGTAGAACATGAATTTATCCACACTCAAACTTGATCTTTTTTTTTATACCAAGGAGCAATGCCACAACAATCAGTTTTCTTTAGAAGGAAAATGAAAGTGAGAGAAAGAAGGAGTAAACGACATGTGATCACAGTGATCATGTTAAGAACCAATATGTAGACGTTGTGCGCACATCCAGATAGCTGTACAGAAGTATATATCAGATTACATAGTACGAATCTTCAGATACAGTGAATTGTATACTAAGCTGAATAAATAAATGAAAGGGTTACAGAATAATGTATATTTTTGGGGATACTATATGAGGTCCTTTTTTCTGTACTCTTTATACTGTGTACATACTCCTCTCTTACAATATTCACGTATTGACCATACCCCCAGAACCTTAAACTCATAGGCACGTTCCTAACGGTCCACTGATATTTACCAACTGATTGTGGATTGTGTGTGGTTTGTTCTATGATACGCGAAAGAGGTTGGGCAAAAATAGATGCTTTACTGGGTTATTTGTTTTCAACTATGAACGTTTTATACTTTGCTCGTTTTAACTTTCTCATAAAATGTAGAAAGTATATATGTTGTTCTGCGTTTGTGAACACTTTGTTTTTCATTATTGTGTCACGCAATAAAAGAGAAACATGTAGCTTGACTAGTTGATGGGGAAAGTACAGCAGAAAGAGAGATATTGCTTTGTTTCTTCATTATTCTGGTCACTCTGTAATGTCTCCCTTGGTAAAAGGAAAAAAAGAAGGGATACATTATAAGACGGCTAATCTGTTACTGTTCCACTTCTGCTGCTGATCAAATGGCATCAACATTTTTGAACTGTAATTCAACTTTTTCCCCTTTTTTATCTATCCATTCAATGTATGTAATATATAGAAAATACAAGACCGCAATATGTAATACAAAGTCTACATGCCACTTGCACTGTTCAAATTCTTGTTTTAGTGCTTTCACTCAGAAAGTTGTCTTTCATAGAAATAAAGAGTAAAACTATAATATGTTGAATAACAATGTTGAATTTAGAACAAAATGAAGTAGTTGGATCATAGAGCAGTACATTCTTCATTTGATTACTTAAAGTATTCTGTGAAAGATAAAATGTTGTACTACTATACATACATATATATTGCCTTTATATGGTTTTTATATTTCTAACGTTTATAAATGCACATCCTGTACGAAAATATATATAAATAAAATAAAATCTAATGGAAAGGGTGGAAGTAGAGCCCGGAAGAAAAATAAAGTATGGTTAGAGCAACGTACCCAAGTAAATACATCATTACCCCTTTCGGCAATGTATCACGGCTCCCATTACGTTAAGGGTTTTATGGCCTTCCAGTCGCCGAATAGTAAATTCAACTAGCACGAGAGTATGTCAATAACATTACAGCCAACCAGAGAGCCAAGAGCTGAGAAGCTTAAAATAAAAAATGGGCGCCACCTACTCACTCCACTTGCCCATGGTCGTAAATAGGGTGATGAACAATCGTAATTCCTCTTGGGGCTGTTTTAGTATCGTGAGATTGGGAGAAGATTTACTTTTTTTAAATGATGAACCCTTTTAAACCAACACGCAACGGATATTAAAAATGAATGTAGATCATTTAACATAATTTCAAAGGTAAAACTTTTTCGATAACAAACCTGCTATACATTATGCCAAATTCCTAGAGATGATTTTATCTAGCTTATTAAATTAAACTTTCTCGGTAATGAAGTAATTATACTGAGAAATTCTGAACAATAATATTCACCTTTTGTGACAAGAATGGAATGACTATAAGAACTATTAACGTTCATAATTATTATATAAGATTGACCCTTCTAGTTAGGCAGCTTACTTTTCAATCTGTCTACCTTTTCCATGTTCCCTATCATCAGCTTTTGACATACCTTCATTTCCTAGCCTAGTTTCATCATCAGTCACGTAAGTATAGTTGTTTGTTTGCGCTCCAGCTTCAAAATTAAGTCAATATGTCTAATGTTATAATCCGTATCATATAAAGTCCAGAATTGGAAATGTTAAAAGTTTCGTGTAGTCTGAAGAAGGCACTACTGTAGCCAAAGCCAAATATTCACCAGTACCCGTGCCCGTGTGCAGGGTTGAGCTAACTCACTCACATCACAGAGAGTCAGAGCTTTCACCACTATCAACGCTGTAGCAATATATAATTTGTAGACAGAATTCAAAGAATATGGCGAAGAGGACCTGTTCTATGGCTTTCTACTTTATCCCCTCCTCTTCGTCAACAAATAAATTTATTTATTTCTTTGAGTGTGTTAGTGCTAGATAACTTTCAAAACATTTCCTCATAAATCTTTATATATCCCAGTTTCAAACTCTTCCTACTCTCCTTCTTGTCATCTACAGCCTCGTCTCGTCTGCCACATTCTCCTTCTCTGAACACGTAGCCGTTCTAATAATGAAGAGTAAAGCTTAAGAAAAGACATCAATCTACATTTACCGTAAAATTCTTTCAAATCAAGGAAAGAGCTTGAAAACTTGGATTACTAAAGCGGTAAGAACAAATTATGTTGATTGATGTGCCGTCAGGCTCACTACACCGCAAAAGGACTTTGCAAAGCCAATGGAAAAGCAGCTTCGGAAAAAGGCTTTATTCAAGTTGCAAGAAAAGTATAATACTTGTACTCATCACAATTCTGTAAAGAATACAAAATCCCTTTGAAAAATCCTTATTTCGCCGACATTGACATCGGTCTGTGCTTTTGCTTTCATTTACTTTCACCTACCCAGTTTATTTCAGGGGAAACCGAGCGCCGAGGTTAGTATAAGTCCACTTTATTGTTTGGATTTGTGTTGAACAAAAACTCAGCCAGATGCCACTTTGACTGATGTGTATCCGTTTTATGTACACAACCTAAACAGCTCCCGCCGCGTGCGTGTGTTTGGCTCTACAACGACTATGTGAACTTTCTAAACTACCTCAAACCACGCAGCCATTCATTCAATTAACTACATATACACAACAGCTCCTTCAACTCAACGCTCAAGATAAGGTCAATTTTTGGAACTATGTATCACATAATTATCACACAAGTGCGAGAGCAAAATATCTATGAAAATGTACAGCGCAGGTTTATGTAGGATTTGAGCACATAAAGCCCATGATAAAATTTTGTGTCTGCAGTGAACGTTTAAAATTCGATGGTAAAATGGTTTTAGAATAAATTGATCATGGAACAAATGCACGTAAATCATTTATACGACGGAACGAGAAAAGCAGTTAGGATATTAAATGTCAATGTCATATACTTGCCAACCGACAAGTCATGTTTAGTCATTATAAGTCACAAGATGCCAATGATAACTCATAAAAATATGTTAATACGATACAATTTGGAACTTCTTTTAGTCCCACATTATAAACTCCGATAACCAAAAACATAATCCTTCTGAATGCCTATTTCCACGCTGTTGCTTTACTTTAAAACTATTATACACATTAAAATGTAGATGATCACATTGGGAAGTGAACTGTGACAAAGAGAGGTTAGGTTGGAATTTGAACAGACGTGACAATATGTGTACTTGCCCCCATATTTTTTTTAAACATCAAGAACGAAACCACCCGTGGTTCTATGCAAGTCTTCCAGTTATCAAAAGAGAAAAGCATAACAAACACATAAGAAGTGTTTGCACCAACAAGTTTTTCTTTTGCCTGTCTTTTGGTCTTGTCTAGTATGGTCGTAACAGTTATGTACGTCATTTACGTATGTTCATGCGTATGTAGTTCTCAATTAAAACTTCTTAAGCAATCACTTCTTTTTAACTATGTAGACTATATTTATACTTAGAAAAAAAGGACTTAGATGAATGTACAAGACATGATGTATATCGATAAAAACTATCGTTAGTTTAAAAGAGAAAAGTGGAAGTAAGCGTTTTTATCTGCTCACCATGCTAGCACAAGCACCAGAACTTGTGAGGCTCGACTAGACAGACAGAATTGCATTTCTTATATTTACTTAAAATAGAAAAAGGGAAAGAAGGGTCTTTCCACTTTTAGTTTTTCTTGTCTACCATCAACAGCACAACTCTCAATCTGAAACTTTGCTTAGAAGAAATATTATACAAAATATTACATAAACTTGCTTACTTTTCCCTAAAAACATTCCAACAAAACAGCAAAGTACACACGCTGATGTTGCTACTATTCTTAGTTCGCTTCATGTAAATAATAAGATTTAATAAAGGTCCCTCCAAGTATTCCCTGAAAATCTCACAGCGTACTGTATTGTACACGTAGAAGTAGTAATGCCTGTAATAAATATCTTTATACACTTGTTATATGCGAGTCTAAGACTCCACTAGTCTGGAGGAGACTAACTAAAAAGTTGACACACAGGACAGGAAAGAAAAGAAGAAAAACTCATGTAAACTTAAATAAGCAACTGATCTTCTACTGTTGCCAGTATACTATCATGGCAGTAGGAAAATAAGAAGAAAAGTAAAATTCTCTCTTTTTTATCTTGATCTCGTTGTAAGTAACACATCCGCTTAACTCTTTTCCTAAAATTAGTTCTAGAATGAGCCATTGGTGGAAATAGCTTGCACGTCACACATACTGAGTTGAGATTGTCAGAGAGCTAGAAAAAGGTCGTTGGGGAATGGAGAAAGTTTCTTAATGATGATACGCTTTTACTCTCTATAACTGCTACTCTACATTCTACGATATGGCTTTACTTTTTTCTTTACGACAACATAACGTACAAAAGTAGAGTGTATGCTTGTGAAACATATAGTCTGCTTCTGGCAGCGGCGTTGCACTGGCATTTGCAGTCGTTTATTAGTAGAACAGTCGTATATTCCTTTGTAGTATATCGCATCGTATTAAATATTATTTTTCATTTAATGAGCAAATGGTGTTACTTAAGTAAAGTTGACTTGTTTTTCCGTATCTCTACACAACCCCTTTTTCTTTCTTTCACTCTCTTCTTAAGTCATTTCTGGAAGATTTTCCATTTCCTTTTGGCCTATACATGAACAAACATGATAATCATATGGCCATGTTTATGAACTAAGTATATGTACTGAACTACTCTTTGTTACACTGTCTGTTTTTGTGTGTATTATACCTTCTTTAATGGGAATATAAAGAAGTGAGGTATGAAGGGTTTAAATGGGATTTGCGATTCTGTAATACTGATATGAGCCAGTAAATAAGTTGCAAGTACAACATATTTACGGACCCAATGAAATATACACTGAGAGATGAAATGTTCCCATACAAAACAATGAGGTAGTTCGTCGTAAAGTATGTCTTTTAGTACTTTTTCTATTTCATTTGAAAAATTCTTGTTACTAAGGCCTTATAAAAAACTAAATCATTTTTAAACCGGGAAAATTCTTCGTAGCAAAAACAGAAGAATGATGGTTACGTATAACGATTCTTCAATTGATAATATTTAGATTAATTGAGCGTAGAAAACGTCTGAGAAACAAAGAGTTTGCCACTTGAACCTCGCATTAGTCGCATTGTCTTTATATACTCGCTCAGCAGTTTAATAAATCATCGTTTTCCTTGAATTGATGGTGAGTCAAGATTAAGGTAATAGTAAGCAAAATGTACATATGTTAGAAGATGTGAAAATGTGTATACTGAGTGAGTATATATATTTTGTTAAACAATCTTCGAAAGGGAAGTGTTTTCTGTAGAGAAACCACTTGAAGTTCCAGTGACCTGTTCTGTTTTCCTCCCTTTTGTCAATAATCGTCCTAGTGGTCACTAAAGAGTATGAAAAGTCGAGGCAGGAATACGAATATCAAACAGATAAAATATTTGACTTGTATTCTACATTATGTGTTTAGAATACTGAATGTTTTTTTCACTTCTGCGCTTTTCCCTGGTCTATTTCAACTACAGAAGTTCAAGTTAGAGTTCAAGCGAGGCTACATAAGAAAAATAATGGGCTATTGAAGATGGGAAAATAAGTTGTATTCCTCTTTATAATTTTCTTGCGTTACCTGTTTCGTTAGATATATTTGTATTCACCCAAATTTTATGCAATGCATTTATCTCTTCCAGGAGAACGATAAAATGGAAACAAATGGGAAAGACGAGTATGAAATGTGCAACTTTCTTGGAATGGCAAAACATTGAAAAATTTTTAATTTATGTTAACCGGTACTTTCTCCATTCCGAAAATTTTATGTAACTTGAAATAATGAAAAGTAGGATATTGGCTGTGCAGTTGTGTACCACGAAAATGTGTTATATATTTTGATATAAATGTAATAAGATGAAGATATTGATTTTGGATCTCTCCGTTTTTCTTGGAAAGCAATAGTTTGTTGTAGCATGTGCATAGAGAAAGTACGTAATATTGCAAACCTATTTTCAAATATACTCAAGTAACTCGGTAAGAGGACAAGCACACTGCAAGAAGAAAAAAAGTTTCTTATTGAACGTGTAAGATTTTCTCGAGAGTACGAGTTTCATTGACTTTTTCATATCAATTTTCTTACACTTGAGTTCAAAGAATTTTTCTTTATATACTTTTCTCCTATCGACTTGCCTCCTTCACAAAGCATCACACATTGAAGCTGAGGAGAAAATTTATAAAAGACGGAGAAAAAAGATTGTCTACTCTTCTCTCTCTCTCTCTCTCTCTCTCTCTGTATTCACAGACTACTGGTTTGGTTGGTTACATCTGAGAAAAGAAGTTCCACTCGCATTGTTCACGTATAAAAATGTCATAGACTGTTTTATATTTTATCATAATAATACAAACTACTATAAAATACCAACGAAAATTTCAATTTGTGTACTTTTTATAAACATCAATTTCAATTCTTAAGAAACGAAGATGTAGGTACAAGGCACAAGTTGAATACATTGAGGAATACCGCTCGAGTCTTCACGAGAACGAGTAAAGTATATTTTAAAACTTTCTTGATAGAATTTCCGTTCAATAAACTATACTGATATGGCCGGCCGTTGCTGGAAAAAGTAAAGAATTGTATAATATTTTATTAAAGATTTTCATCGCTTCAACCACTATCCCCCTCTTGCTCTACTTATTGTTTACCTAATAAATACTTATCATTATTTCAAATCTAAATTTACAACGGCAACCTCTGAACAGATAGATGGTATGATATAATAAATTGGTGACTTTACTTCGGACCTTTGAAGAAGACGTCCTAGTATTTTATTAAAAAGTGAACAAACACTTTTCTACTCTACAAAAACTGCGTTGCAAAATGGCCTAAATGAAATTATTGAACGAGTTCATCTTCTAAAGGTAAGGTGAAAAAAGGATTGAAAATGGTACTAGAACATTATACTTGTACTACTTCTATGGGCTGTATTTTACCCTTTGAACTTTTTCCATTTCATTTATCTTCCTGGAATTGTGCTACAGGATGATTGGAAGTTTTCATAGGCTAACTTTATAACTTTGATAAATATTAGACTGTCATCGATAATATATGCACGTGAAAAATAATATGGCAGTACTTTCCATTTGGATGAACATTTTCGGGCTCCCATTCCAGTTTCATTGTTTCACTTGGTCAAACTGAGTGTCAAGAATCTAGAAATGAGGCTAAGTTCAAACG
>JAQIWN010000705.1:0-28162 GCA_034699025.1 Entomobrya cf. arborea Gr-Col-00668 | reverse complement strand
ATAATTATTTTTATAAGAACTCAATTAGAATAATTTTCGTTATGCTAGTTGTACTTAGAATACCTTTATGTCACCCACCTTATACATCGTGATTTGTTGTTTTACTGCTACGATTACAGTGTGGATTACCTGGTATTTATTCTATCGACCATACAATTTAATAGTGGTATCCCAAAACATTCCACTTTATTATAAGTTTGTTTAAAAATCACATGAAAATTTGTTCCTAAATTTTTCTAATTGAAACTTTTAAATTAAGGATTTTACAGATCTTGGCTATGATGGTATTGATGTTTCAAATTCATCAAAAAGTAAAAAGAATTTAGTAAACTTTTTGTTAAAACGAAGAAAAGCTGGGGTTCTACCCCCACCTTATCCCAATAGCTGGTATTCCATTTTGATGTCGGACGAGTTAAAAGGGAAACAAGTTAAAGAATTATATTATTTTGGTCAAAATTTAGTAACCTGGCGCGGAGAAGAAAGTGGGCAAGTATATGTCGCAGATGCATATTGCCCCCACTTAGGCGCTCATTTGGGTGTTGGTGGCGTCGTTAATGGGAATTGCATCACCTGCCCATTTCATCATTGGTCATTTGACGGTCATCAGAATGGAGAAGTTGTTGATGTGCCTTACACAAAACAAGATATAAATAAATTGCCAGGATTAAATTTATGGCGTGTTATGGAATCTAATGGAATCATATGGATTTGGTATCACGAACAAAATACAGATCCTACTTGGTTTCCTGAACCATTTGTTGAAAATGGGGAAAAAGCTAAATGGCATTTTCATGGACGCGCAAATATAAAAGTCACTTGTCACATTCAAGACATGGTTGAAAATTTGGCTGACGCGACACATTTTGATGCTGTTCACTCCCACCCTCCTTTTCTTCCTCGTCGATTTACTCAATTTTTCGGCAAACTTTTAAGACACAATTAAAGTGGACTCAAAATGATGATCCAAAATTTAAACATGAATCGAACACAATTGTGGACCACTTTTTCGAAATATTTGGTGGAAATTTTAAATGTGCTTATGTTCGCGCAAAAATGCGGCTGATTGGAGCGGTTATACTGCTTCATCAAATTGAGTTAGCGACTGGAAATTTCATAATGGTTAGTACTGTCACACCAGTTGGGCCTTTACTAACTCAAGTCAATCAACTGTTTTACTCCGTAAATTATTTACCTAATCCATTGGCTTTAGTTTTGATAAATGGAGAAGTTAAACAACTTCTTAGAGATGTTGCAATTTGGAATCGAAAATGTTTCTTGAATAAACCAAATTTAGTGAAGGAAGATCAACAAATCAAGGCATATAGAAGATGGTACTCACAGTTTTACTCTCGAGATGAAGGAAACGCACAGGTAACTGAACAAAGTTACTTGAGAAATTGTTGTGAAAATAAATTGGAATTTTGAGTTATCTTGGATTTTCAATCATTAAAAAAATTGATTGCTCATATTGTAAATTTCATGGATTTTTTTGTTCTAATGCATGACTGTATCTAGCTGTATCAGTAAATCGAAAATAATATAAGAAAGTTCTATAAAACTGATCGGTTTGTAAATTCTGGGAAAACCCGCTACTAAATATTTCAAAAAAATGTATTGCTTCATTTATATCTATTTTATAGACAATGGAATTTTTTATTCTATTAGGACGGCTTTGTATCTTGCCAAAGGAGTATTTAGACTTAAAGGAATAGGATAGCTGTACCATTTTCTTACTTGTTCCTAAAATTCTTATTCGGATTCGAATTCCGAGCTGAATCGATTTCAATAAAATAAATGTTTCGGACAAAATTTTGAATTTTTGGAACATGAATGTTTTTTTGTTTGTTTTGTTCGAATTATTGATTCAAGAGGAGCGTTGTGAAAAAAATCGATTTTGTGCACGGTTAAAGAGATGCTGTTTACTTTTGAATATTAATGAAAATTTTAATAGAATCTAATGCTAAACTGTTGTAAATACGCACATTTATATCAATATAACAAGTCATCAATTAAAAGATTTCTAAAAAATTTAGTACATAATGAATCTTTTACATGAATTTAAAATCTAAAATTTAAAAACGGCTGGTATGCAACCTTGTTAGTCCGTGGTTAAATGTCAACTTTTCTGCTTGCTTGTCTGCCCTGATGAAACTCACAATATTGTATGCATTTAAAAAAAATATTTTACTTGCTTAAATATTTTATCGTTGAAAAAATATATGTTGATAGCCAAACTGTATCAAATAAAAACCCGTATCCATAAAACAAAATAGTCCTGGAGGTACAAGCTTATAAGAAAACTTTTGTTGCTATGCTTTTAAACTGTAATTGTTAAAAAATTAGTAAACTGTATTCTGAACAATATTTTTCTGATGAGGTTTAAACTTTTCTTATTTACAAATATATGAAGCAATTTTCCTCGTTTGGTTGTTGTGGCAAGCGTTATTAATTGTTACCCTAATTAGGAAGCAAACCAGCAAAATAAGTATAAAAATAGTTTATTACTAAGTAATTAAGAACAGTAATGCCGGATAACTTATGACCACAAAATGAGCCGATAATATGGCAGAAGGGACGATTTGAGTGTTACGTCTTGTCGAAATACGTTAAGCAAAATTCACTTGTCAAAAAAGAAAATCGAAATTTGTCGAAATGCCTTTAGGTGAATTTGGTTCACTTCTCGAATTTTCTCAGAAGAAGTTGTGGAAAGTTGGCACTGAAGAATTACTGTATTTGCTGAGTGTTTACATTCACCTTGATGCAGACTGATAAATTTCATTTCCAAAGACGAAAAGCATACAGTTTCTTAAACACCTTCAAAACTATCAGGAGCTGTACCCACTACATACAACAAAATATCATCAGAGGAGCTAATTCACGTAGTAGGTTGCTTCACTTGATTCAAACTTATTTGAAAAAAATGGATTTGTGGGAATATTATTTTACTTGTATTGTGTTTAAGACTCCCGTAAAGGTGCTTGAAATAAGTTTGAATTATTTAATGAACTTTGTAGTGATTTTGACTCCTAACAATTTGACATGTACATAGATGTAAAAATTAAACTTTTCATGGACATCGGGGAAAAAAATATTTGTAATTACTCACTGAATTATGTTTGCTGTACGTTTTAGTGATGGACAACAGTATATCTTGCTATACTCATATTCTGCAGAAGCAATTCGCCTAATAAATTTCTAATTTCTAGAATTGTTTCGTTAATTATTTTTCCACTATTAAAATGACTCTTTTCATTTCGACAAGCAAAATTTCGTTTAGCATTTTTCGACAAAATGTAACACTCTAAGCATTCCTTCTTACATATTATACAGACCCATATGAACAGAAAAAATCAAGTTAGGTTGTCCTATGCACCATTCTTGGAACAACTTTTTTTGTGGTGATTAGAACGTACGAAGTAGTCATCAAACCATATTTTCAAAAAAAACTATACTTTTTTCTTTTGTCTAAATCTACTTTTAAATACAATTTCAACTCTCTTTTATCTACAGCAATGTATTAAAAACATGACTGTGATGGCATTATTAATTTATATTTTTTTAGTTGGCCATTTAAATACTTGTTTTGCTAGTAAAAATGGATCAGTTTCCCAAAATCAAAACTTTATTAACTTTAGTGTTGTGTAGTCAAGTATTTTGTGCCCTTGAAGGCGTGCAGTTCAATCGCACTAACTTTTTTGTTCAACTACAGCCCTATATTTATAATTCAACTGCAAACATATTAAAAAATATGGTAGAAGTTGTCACTATTGAGGAAATAAAAACCATGCTAAAAGTAGTGTCTACAAAATTTTCCACAGTTTCATCCTTCCGTTCTTCAAGCCATTGTTAGAATTACTTTTTGATTGTTAAATTATTTAATGTATTTAGTTTTAATTCAATCTTTTTTTATTTTCAGCAAACTACACGGATAATGTAACATATTTTAACACATTTTCGGAGATATACATTGCTGAAGCCGCAGCAATACTTAATCGGGAATCAGGAATTTCAGCAAAAAACATCAAAAAACTTCATGTATATATTGGAATTCAAGTGCATCTTGAAGACGAAAAGAGAAATACTGAATTAAAAGTTGCACTTGAAGCTGCTCGTAAATCTAACAAAATTTTGCCAGGAACTGCCGTGGGTTTTATACTCACTCACAACGACATTGGGGATAACTTGGAAATTGCAGATTTTGCTTTAGCAGAAGCACTAAAATTGAAAGATGAAGCTAAAAAATTAAATATGAAAATAGGGTTCAGAACAAGTTGTAAATATTACAATCACATTATTAAGTCAAATGAAAGTTTACTTCAACCTATAGAAAATATAGTAAAGAATTTTTTGATTCACTTTGACTTCATGATTTGTGCTGATCGAACTGCTGAAAGTTTATTTCTGTTAGGAATAAATAAAACATTTGAAATGATGACTGATAGATATTTAGATCTTCGTGACTTGTTACGTTCGATAAATCCTAATATAACGTTTATGGTAGGAACGAAAACTTCATCTTTTCCAAATAGGAAAGAACATTTGACATATTTACAAGATTACTGGACATTGATGGACAAATGGGGCACAAAAAATGATATTACTATTTGGATGGAAGAAGCGTTTGACAATCCATGGAAAGCAAAGTACTTTGATAATCCTGCATTTGCGCATTTGGGATGGTGGCGAGTAAACGATGGCATGTCATTTAGTGACGTTAATGCATACGAAGAAAAAGTTACACTTTTAAGGATAAAATCGAATTCTTCTTCGGCAAATAACGAGCAAGAAAACCTTACCGACAAACCACAAGCAAGTTCGAGCAATAAATTTACAATACATTGGATGTATATTGCCAGCGGCATTGGACCCAGTATTGCCGTTATAGCACTAGTTTTGTTTTTAATTTATTGGATTCGTAGCAATAACATGTGGGGAAATAAATTAACCAAAGAAGAAGTAAAAAACTTTCGTGATGGCCATTCACATCGTCACAATACTTGGAACAACAAAAATGAATCTATTGAAATGCAGGTAAAACAAAGGCCTTATGACAAAAGGATTGAAATTCCCAAAAACAATTTTCAGATTTTTTGGTCCGAATTTCTCGGATCCGGTCAGTTTGGTATTGTATGCAAAGCATCTATATTAGAGACATCGGATAAAAAAGCTGAAAATGTGGCTTTCAAAATGACGAGATATGATTGTCCAAAATATGTTGTTGAGTCGTTTTTAAGTGAAATAAAAATTCTGTTGTATTTGGGGCAACATGATAATCTCGTTTCTATAAAAGGTGCATATACTGCTGAAATTCAGAAGGGAGTCGTTTACATTGCCCTAGAATTGTGTGAGTTTGGCTCTTTAGAAAGATTTCTCAGAAACGCAAATAAAAGAAACGAAAAACATGTACAAATTTACCAAAATGAACCGGGACAAATGTCAAAAGTGAGTTTTGGCGATTTGGTTCAGTGGGCTTATGACATTGCTTGTGGAATGGAGTATCTGGCGGCAAAGAAAGTTATTCATGCTGACTTAGCTACAAGAAATGTGCTAGTGACTTCGAACAGACGTGCAAAAATTACCGATTTCGGATTGTCTAAACGCTTGTACCAATACACAAAATTAATAAAGAAGCAACAAACAGCGTTACCTTGGAAGTGGATGGCAATTGAATCGTTGAGAGTATATATGTTTTCGACTCAAAGTGATGTTTGGAGTTTTGGGGTCACTTTGTGGGAAATATTTTCAATGGGTTTGAAAATTATATATATAGTAGTTAATACAGAAATATAGTCTAAAATATTTTATGCATATTTTTTCTTCATTTTTAGGAGACGTACCATATCCAGGAATATCTTGGACGTCAGAATTTGTTGACGATTTGGAGGCTGGACTTAGGATGAAAAAACCACGACTAGCGTCACCAGAAATGTAATAATTTAGTTAGTTACTTGTATTGTGTTAGATTTAATGGAATTGGACTACTTCTTTTTATAATTTTGATCTATTGGTGTATTTTAGATATTTGTTAATGACTACTTGCTGGGAATTGGAACCACAAAACCGACTTACCTTTGCTCAATTAAAACAAAGTTTTGCACGAATGTTTAAAGATTCACAGAAACCCTTGGATGGATGTACGGCATAGAAATTTACTTTACGCAAACACAAAACATTTTGTTAATTATACGATATTTCACTTGTTTACTTTTAGCTTCACAAATGTTTCACACAAATTGTATTTTACCAGCAAAAAGGGTTTGTTAATAGGCCACAACCCTAGTTATAAATAATAAATTAATCCAGTTATTTGGCTATGTATTTGAGGAAAGTATGCAATAAAAAGTTTAAATGACGAAAACAATAAAAAATATTAATTTATCTTTAATTACAATCATTATCTTCCTTTTGTATTCTTCGGATTGGTGAGGCGCTAAGAAAACAAATGTTGTGGGTGAAATACTTTTATTAAAATTAAAAAAAAAATTGAGTCATAATTTATTGAATATGAAAAAATTAAATACATACTTGTGTTTTGTTAGCGTCTAATCAATCCAAAAAAATATATAGATTTTTAAATTTATTTAGTAGTTATTGTGTAATAAAAATGACCACGCGAACGTGAATACCCCTATGTATATTCCTATTTTCTAAATGATTTTCTAGTTGTTCTGAGATCCAAGAGGATGTAATTATTATAATATTATTTACATGTATTTCATCTTCGGACTTAAAAAATATATACAGATATGGAATGAATTATAAATTTATAAATACAAGTTCACAAAAATTTTTACAAATTTCTTGCTGAAAATCCAATTTATTATCTTTACCCGGTCAAGAAATAATTTTTAAGTTGAAAATTAACAATAGTCATTACAGTTTTAAATATGTAAACACAAACTAACCTGAATGAAAATATAAATACAAAGTGGTTAAAATTAATGTCGACCTAACTTGGATGACGAACTCAATCGCCTTTTCACTCCAACTTAGAAAGATTTATTTTACGCATGTCAAAAAGCAAAGGAAAAACTCAAAATAGAACAACACAACAATAACGAAAGTTTATATTGCTCCATAAATTTTACATATAGCCACAGAATAAATTATTTACCGAGCTACCACCAATAGAATAATTTTTATTCTTCCACAAGATCCACCTTTGAAAAGTTTAAAAAAAAATTCATTACATATTTCATTACAAGCCCAGTAATCAATTTGAAAATTATATGATATAATTTACCTCGACGACATGACTTGGTTCGGAATAATTTTGGTAGGTTAGTATAAAAGCTTGTTCGAAAATTGCTAAATGCATGGCTTGAACAATGAAAGTATCATACATGATTCCAAGACCAAATCCGTAATTGGTAGACCTCGTTAGGCAAAAATACCTACAAATTAAGAAATACATATTCTTAAAAATCTACTACAAAACAATGTAAATATATAATAATTATTTTAAAAAAATATTACAATCATGATATGTAATTTGTACCTGCATGCTAAACCCTTTTCCATATCTCTAACTCTAAAGTATAGAATAATATTCACAATTTTTAAAAGTCAAATTGTATTCGACTCAATTATTTTCGTACCATTCTGCTTCCCTTAATATTTCCTTGACAGGCTTGGCTTTCGCTCCGAAGTACTTTTCCGCAAATTCATTAAGATTTCTTACTCGAACTTTATCTCCATTGCATACTTTAGTTAAGCCTATCACAGAAATTCGTGTACTCCTAAAGTCTTCTGATAATTGCGTGCGCTTTAGGTTTATTTCTTTTTACATTCATGATTAAGAGCGAATCTACATTAATTAAATTGAGCTACAATGTATTACCACAGTTTATCGACTGTAGTTCAATTTCAAGGGATATATGCTATTAGTACCCGACGATTAGTACTGTAAGGTCAATATTGTGTTAAAAACCGTTAACACAAAATATTTTGTGTTTTAGTTTTTCGGTTTAGATTTAGATTGGTGTATCTTTTTACTTAATTCAATAGAATGATAAAGCAAGAAGAAGATGAACTTTGTTGCTAAATGGGGTCGTTCATACCATGCGTTCTACAGATTTTAAAGATTTTGAGCTATATATTTCATTTGGGAAATTTATTGTTGTGCAATGCGGCATCATTATACCATACTAGCACCTTTTTTCAGATTTATTCTTTATAATCTCATAAAGATACCCTTGTATATTATGAATGACCTCTTATAATATTTATTAGTGGAGTACACAGAGATTTATTGTATTTGTATTCTAGTCCCATAAAATGGGAACATAAATGTGTATTAGGATTTTTGGGCTTGTTCATAAAATACGTTACCGAAAAAAACGCATTCAATTCAATTCGTGGAAAATTGTTAAACATGGAATATATTTCTTTGAAATCTCTAATCAATGTATATACATATGTGTTTTTTTCCAGAATAACGCAATTACCATGCAATGTTTTTGCAGACATAAGTAATGAAGGTTCTCATGAAATTCTCCAGAGAAAAAAATTCCATAAGACAACTTGTTGTCATAGACGCTCTTGTTACTATAATAATTGTTTTAGTTGCTAGCTCACGACTGCACTGAATCTTTCCTTTTATAAGTGTTTTCTTATGTTATGTCAGTTTTGTAGTCAAAATATTTTTAACGGACCCTTATTACAATTTAAAAAGAAATTCAGTGCAGTGGTGGTAGACACTGTATTCTACTCTCGCAACCTGGACGTTAAGGGAACATTATCAATATGTGTCTATCTCATCATATTTTGTCAAGTCTCACATTTCATCTTCGGTTTCTTTTCTATCTCAATTTTGTGTTGACTTACTCACTGAGTCACCAAAAGCATTTTTTGAGAATATAAGATGCAAAGAGGACGCATATGAATAGGATCCTTTGTTTTAAAGGAAAACACAAATATTCTGTACCGGACCAAAACGTGAACGCACGTAGTAAAAGAGCATTTCTTACACACTTTATATTCCTAACCATTTTTACAAATGAACAGATTAAATGCAATACAACGTGAAACCCTTAATCCTTAGCCCAGTACTCTCATTCATTACACATTTCTAAAAATCTTCTTTCGTTTTTTGGTCCCCCTGTGAAGAAATTTACAAATCTACACAAAAATTTGCTGTCTTCATAGTTGCATTGCTGGACTTGTTAGTAAATTCATTAAATGTATACATAATATGTTATTTGTATTACATCCTCAGAACATTCAATAACTTAAAAGAAAAGATTTTACTTTTTTAGGAAAAAAACCTTCCTTTCGAATTGGAATTAGTGGATAGTCATTTTTCACCCGGTAACAACTTCATGAAGAAGTAAAAGTTTTTAGTGGAAATTCGCTGGTAAATTCAGAAAAGTATTAATATTCATCCAGAACAGCATTATTTAGGAAATGTATTTGGAAACACAAGTCCAAATTTATTTGTAACGGTACATTTTTATTTTGGTATCTATTTGTAGTTGGACTAGACTAGTCGAGTTTTTTTGTTGAGTGTGTAAGCATAAAATAAATTGCTGACACGTGATTATGTTATGATAATATTTTTGAAAGTGGGATAATATTGGATAATTGGTGAATAAAGATTTTTTAAGCTGGAAACGTGTTTATTTGTAACCTCCTTCATTGTGTTTTGGTTTTTCAATTGATTTTTTGCTCAAGTAGAAGTACAAACAGTGATATTGACGTACTGAGTGTTATAAAAACTACGCGGTGAGGGAGTAAGTATATTAAATTTTATAGAAAGTGTAAGACTTCTGAACCATTAAGCTTAGGTTTATTTTTGACATTGGTAGAATTATTAGTCTTAGATAAACGGAAAAGTATTTTATTAATACCATACATTTTAATTAGTAGTATGTATTGTATTTAGGTGAAACAATTTTTTATTTTTCTCGAGATTTTTATTAAGTGACGAACCCTCCAGTGCAAGAAAGTTGACTAGTTACACTTTGAATGGTATTTGAGCTTCTGGAAATGGCAGCTAACTCTTCTATAAAAGACGTAGGTAACAAATTACTTAAATCAGCATTTTTTTTGGAATTACCATAACATGCTGTATTATCTTATTTAAAATAATATAGTTCGAAAAAAGGCTATTTCAGTTTTCGGGAGCAATCCGAAATTTGGGGGAAATTCCACCAAATCAAGTTTTTGGCAAGACTAATTTCCAATTGACTTTCGAAACTGAGAATGTAATTTATGCCAAATATTTGGTAGAAGCCACATACAATTACCACTTTTTTTAAGTTTTCTTGGACTCTACAAAGTAAGCACCCCTGCTTGGATACGGCAGAAGCTAATCTAGTTGCGGAAGTTCTAAGGAAAGATGGCAAAGGAGTTCAATATTTGGTTAGTTAGCACTCACATCAAATTTATTTTATATTTACCGTAAAATATTTTGACACACGTGACAAATGCTAATAAATGAAATGCTACTAAAATGTGGCAAATATTAAAGGCGTGCTAGTTTTTCGAATGATATTCATCGTTCACCTATGCTGGGGTATCTAAAGATACCAAATACAAATCTGTTTACGAAATAAAAATGTTAAATACATATTTTTGGTGTAGATTCAGGCAGTTCCTGTCATAAAGAAGACATTCACCGTGGATGAACCTATTTCGAAGTCTTTGCTTCAGAATTTAACTAAAGCATCTTGGGGCAATGCCGAAGGATTTGTCGAAGTAAAGCTTAGATGCACACTGAAATTTATTCGTACATCTGAGATTGGGCAATTGAGAGCGACATTTTATAATGAATTGGGTGACAACTTGGCATCAGTTTTGGATGACAAAGAAAACTCTGATGTTAAGTTCTGCACAAAAGACAATGCTGAGCTGTTTGCCCACAGGAATATATTACAAGGTAATTTTTCTATATATCTTGGTATTAAGGTAATTACAACTCACCTATACCAGTATTTACTCAGTTTGTATCCCGCTTGTTTTTTACAGCTCGGTGCCCCGTTTTTGTTCCAATGTTCAAATCAACATATGAAGAAAGCAGCACTGGCATCATAAAATTACAGGATATTTCTACCAAAACAATGAAAATCCTCCTAAAATACTGGTACACTGGAGCACTAAATTCCTCTTGGAGGGATGATGACACCATTCTAGAATTTATTTACGCCGCTGGAAAATACCAGATGATTTCTGTCCTTAATATGATAGACAATATTTTAGGACGTGATCCCATGGTCTCTAGCCTAGATATATATTTACTGAAAATGATGCAGCAACAGTCTTTAAAGAAGGCAGAATCAAGGATTTTGAGACGACTCATTTCGAAAATCAGCCAAGTTAAATGTGGAACTGAAATTTTGGGATATTTTTCAATTAAAACTGAAAGTTTTGATGAACAAAGTGAAACAGCTTCACAAATATTTAAGGCGTGGGATGATGCTATGCGTGGAAATGATGACACTGTTTCTAGTTACCAAGATTTAAAATCGATGTCACTGGCTATACAATTTGGGTTGAAAAATGTTGAACAAAAGATTCTAAAACGAATTGCACACACGGTTAATAAAATAACCAGTACTGATAAGCTCTTTGAGTTTTTTAATTTAAAGGAATGACGAACATGACTGTACTTTCCTAATTTAGATTGGAATTAATTTGATTTAAAATATTAATTAGAATTAGTCGATTAATTATTTAATATAATGTTGTTGAGTTAAGAGACTGGATTATTTTTTCGTGAAAATTTTTCTTCTTTGAGGGTATTATTTGACTTGGGTAAAATCAAAATAAGATTAAGGATAGTTATAATTTAAATAATTAGTAAATATTTTTAGTTCATTTTTCAGTGTTTAAAATCATGCGTTAAAATGTATCATAATTTTATGGTAGTTGTGTAGAAAGTGAAAATATTTCCTTAAAAATTAAAAAAAAATTGTAAAACATGTTTTGTAAGCCTATCATTTGAGTAACAACCTGTTAATTTAACGTCCCATTTTGTCCGGTTTAAAATAGTTTGTTGGACCCTATGATTTTAAAATTGGGAGAAATTTGTAAATAGTCAAAGGCAAAAATAATCAAAAGACTTGTTAATTTAGTTTTTCTTCAGAATTTCGTTTTAATTATTGTTAAAATTATAAGTTGAATGACCTACAAAATTATATATTTAGATATAAGTTGATGTAAAAATTGTGAAACAGAGGAATTTAGGGGAAAAATTAGCAGTTTATGTTGGAAGTTTATGTAAATAAGTGAATTTCACATATTATAATAACGATAAATTTATGAAATACGAATCTATAACTTTAACAAAATACCTTATATCCTTAATCACCAAATATTATTCACTTTTATTTACAAAATGAATTAAAAATTTTCATATCATATATAAGTTAGATATATAAGTTGAGTTAGAATTTTTTTCTCAGTTTTTTAAATGAAAATTAAGTATGTATTCAACCATTATTAAAAACAATTATAAATTTGGAGAAAAAATTTAGTACAAATAGCACTAAAGTATTTTATCTGTTTTGTAATCTAATACTCTGGTTGACATTGAGCCATGAAATATATTAAGGTTTTTGTAAATAAAGTGTAGAATAAGTTTGGTGAGTGTTGACAGCAAAGAAATAATAATAAACTTTGCTGGTGCAACCTGTTTGCGTAATTAATAGTACGATAAAAATTAAACTCATGTGCAATAAAATAATAAAATATTTACAAAACTTGCAGAAATCAAATTTGAGCTAAAGTTGATTGTGACACTGAAGATTTTTTGACAAATGACTGACTGTTGCAGCCGCAAATTTCATAAGACTATCTTTTTTGTGGCACAGTTAAAACAATAATTTGGATAAAAGGGCTGATGTAGTAGGCTAAGTTTTTTTATAACACGTGACCTTTTTAAAAATGTACATTTTTGATTATAGGATAAAATTGATTTTAATTAGATTCTGCAATTTAAATTGCTTGACAATCCATAATTAAGGGAAAAGGGTAAAAAAATTCCCTGTGTTAAGTTTAGAAACTGTAATTTTCTTTTTCTTGTTGAAAACGTTTCAATTGACATGTATGAATTAAAATAGGGATAAAATGATGATAATTGGTTGTTATAAATTTTTATTTAAAATGTTTAGCTAATTATTTTAGTTTATTTCTCGCAGTGTTCAAAATTGACAATTAAATAATTATTCAGTCCTAATTAATACGGATGCCAGAAAGAAAAATAATTAAGTACTCAGAACGTTTTTTTCCATTGAGTTTTATTGACTTTATATTTTTAGTCGATTGGAAGAAAAAAAAAACATTTGAACTTTTGAAATATATTACCGAAAAAAAAATACCGTAAAATCGGGAGAAACTTTTGAATAAAATGTGACAGTTTGTGGGAATGTTTGAAAATGAAAAATTGTAGAATTAATTTGTTGAGCGTTGAAAGGGTTAAAAAAATAAAACAATGTGTTTTTATGTAATTCTGGGTTTGGTACCTTTTCTAATTCTCTTAAGTTTAAGTTGTTTAAGTGGACTTAAGGGCTTGTTCACTCAGTACGTTAAGAGGATATATTTTACTTAAATGAAATGTTATGGAAACAAAAAACCGTAAAGTGCGTTTTTTTTGGTTTTTTACACGTGGGTATGTATGAAGTGGTTTTTGTAGACCATATTTGGAATTTAGAACTTGATACTTATAACTTCAAATTACAAATCTAATTACTAATAAATGAATTTAATTTAATTGAATATATTAAGTTATCAGTTTACCGGTTTATTTTATCATGATTTCAAGTGAATATGTTTCAATCTTCTATTTTGCTTCCATCTTTTCATTCATTATGAAAATCAAATAAAATACATTCTAGCATTCAAATTTATATGTAAAATTGTTCAATTGCAAGTAATAAGTGTATCTGTGGTGAATGTGTAGATGTACAAGGGAAATAAAGTGTAACAAAATTGTTAGAAAGAAATTTTTGTGTTTTGTTTTTCTCCATTTGTCTATCTACACATTTACTTTGATCAATGAAAGACAAAAGCAAGTGTGTGGCTATATGGGGTCGTTCATACGATACACTGCGTTCTATGAATTGTTGTAGTTTAGAAACTATACTTCTCATTTGGCAATTTATATTTGCGTAATGTGGCATTACCAAACAATATTTGAAACACGTTATAGTGGTAATTTTTATAATCTCATGAAAGTACAATCATATATTATGAAAGATCCCTTACAACATTTTCATCGGAGGAATATTCACAGTTTTATCGCATTCTAGATCTTTAAAACCCGGAGACTTTACGGTGATTTCACATGTGCAGGAAAATGATAAATTGCGTTTGTATTTGAACTTATGGGCTTGTTCATAAAATACTTTACCGAAAAAACTATCTATCATTTAGTTTTTAAAAGTTGTGCCACACAAAATCTTTTTTTTATTTTTTTTATTTAATAAATAGATAAAAAAATTCAAATTCTATAATAACCGTACAATATTTTTGAAGTTGCCAGTTATGAAGGTTCCCATAAAATATTCCAAACTAAAAAGGTTTGACAAAAAAACTGTTGTCAATAACATCCTCGCTCGTTCAGTGCCTATTTTTGTTGCTAGCTCACAACATCATTGAATCATTCTTTTTAGCAGTTTTAATGAAAATGCAAAACAAAAATTCAAATGAAATTTAACTGACCCAGATATATCTGCAATTTTTGTTTTACACCTAAATCTGTTTATGTCTTTCTTTTTGAGTTCAACTAATAAAAAACAAGACAAAAAGCTGAAAAAACTCTACCTTGTTTTTTGTGGTGTCATTCACACATTGTGCGGTTCAATAAATTATTAAAGATTTACAGAACATGTGCTTCTATTTAAAAATGTATGTATGTTTTCATCGCAATGTAGCACTAAAAGCATTCCTGAAGCTCGTTATAGTGTATATTTGTAAAAATTTCCACACATATATGATCGTGAATTATGGACGACCCCTTACAACAATTACTAGAAAAATGCAGTGCAGCAGAATTCCAGTCCAATAAAACCCGGAGACGTGATGATTTCACGAAGGTATAAAAAAAGTAACTTGGATTTGTATTTGGATTTTTGGGCTTGTTCATAAAATACATTACATTTTCCTGAGTGTGGATATAAGTGAGATAGTTGCATTTATGTCAGAGAGTGAGTATTGTGGTTTAGTGTTTTGATTAAACATTAAGTGTGAAAATTTTGCCAAGAAATTGTTTTTTTTAAACATAATCAGTGTACTTCTTATCTAAAATTCGATAAACATTGTAAATTACACTTTTGATTTTAGATTAATAAGAACTAAATTTTGGACTATTTGACGACGTGAGTTATGAAGTTTCCCATAAAATACTCACAACAAAAATATTTGAACCAAACAACCTCTTGTCATTGTTGCATTTACAATACCTATTTTAGTTATGGCTTATGGATTTTACAAGTATTATTAATTTATATTTTGCAGACATGATTAGTGAAGGTACCCATAAAAATCATTGGAAAAGAATTCGACGAGGCAACCTATTCTCATGGATGTCAGACTTACTTTTACGACTTAAATTGCTAGACTTTTTTTATGAATTTGAAAATCTCGTTGACGTCAGAGACAATTTTATGACTTTTGTTGCTAGCTCTGTATTTTCTTCTAAAAAGTGATAACCACAAGAGTCCGGTTGGATACTAATAAAATTCAGTTTATCTACCTAGTTGAAATATTACTGCAATATGGTAAGGTGGGCAGAGGGGGAAGGTTGCTATGATGAGAATTCTACTTGTGGCAATTTCTTGGAAATAAAATTAAAATATTTGTCGTGTTTTTAGTTTCAATTTTTTTGCTTTCCGACATACGTAATGCAATATTTTTTTCAGGTGCTCAGGTCATTTTCAAATAAAGCTCGGAAATTCATTACTTTTTATTCAAGGAAAGCATAAATCTTTAAATAGGGTGAGTACTATAAATGTAATATTATTATTTATTAAATATAATACTATATATTTAAGCTTAATAATTCCTAAACTGGACCAAAAAATTCACTGTATTGCTTTTTTGGTGTTTTAGGAAATTACTGTGTTTTGGGCTTTATTTTTACATATTGATATTAATTTGTGTGTTTAGTGACTCGGATATAAAAATTATTCTCTTAGTCATTCTATTATGATTAGTAGTGAATGTACTCGTTGTAAAATTGCTGTGAAAATTATTAAATTTTAGTAAATATGAGTTGAAAGATGGGTGTTGAGTTGAAGATTTAATTTGGGTTATTTTACTTGCCAGCTATATGCATTGTTTAATTAAGTAATTTTTGTTTTTGTTTGATAGTTCGTTAAAAATAGATTTGCAATTATGTGATATATTTTTTTGGAAGAAAAACAAATCGATAATACGGTTAAGTGCTAAAATGCAATGTATTTATTTAGAATTTCACCGTAATATATATCTGCTAAGTATGGAGAACCTAATACTAAAATATTTTGTTTTTAATTCTTCAAGTTCACGGTGTTATTTTTTGATACACAATGTTTCTGTTTAAAACTGCAATATGATGTATTTGTTGTTGTTTCGAAAAGATTTAATATAAATATTCTTCAGAAACATTTATTTGACTTTAAGTTTTATTCAAGTTATAAAAGGGATCTCGTTCTTGTTGCGGAATCAGTGTAAGTATGGGGACTTCGGGTGATCTATTATTTGAAGTTCATTTCCAATAGCAAGTTCGTTAATTTGCAACTTTGGTATTAAAAGTAAGTCACATGTTTACCATATGCAACGATTTTTGTAGAAGTAAATAATGAAGATTTTCTTTAAAATACTTCAGTAGAAAATAGTTCACTTTACTGAATCTCGTTTCATCCTATGGAAAAATTCCGTTTTAAAATATTTTTTATGGTAAGTTCAATTCTAAATTTACTGATTATTTTAAGGATTTTAAAATTTAATTCTCAAAGTATTAACTATGGTATTATTTTATTCCTTATTAGATGATTTGAGTATTTTGGCTTGTAATTGTGGCACAGAAAAAAAAACTTTACAAAGTAAAATATATTGCTTTGGGAATCGTAAATAGTATTAAGAAGTAATTAAATGTAATTGTTATAAAATAAAATACGGATGTCATTAATAGATAAATTTAAAAGAAAAAGGATTTATAATTTTCTCAGTTTTTATAAGTGTCCTTCAACTTTGCAATAATTTTTGACTTCTTTCATTTTAAAATTTTATTTTAATTCTCCGTTAAATAAAGTTTTTGTACAATGTAGTACATATGAGTTTGTTGTAAATGTAAATTAGCGGATTTAAAAAACGATAGAATGTGAGTATTTCAATTTATCAATACAAAACAGCTTATTTAAATCACAAATAGAGCAAAATAGGTAAAACACAAATGTTATATTGACAAAGGTATTGCCAACCATCAACAAGTTGAACACATTTTAATCAGTTAAATATATTTTTTACGATCTAATTCTAAGAAATGAAACTTTGAGTTTGTCAATTAAAAAATCAAAAGGAAATATTGGCTAGATGATGACGAACTAATACCCATACTCCAGTATCGATAAAAATAAACCAATATTCTTTTTACGTTACAATATAATTTGTGGCTACAAGAGTTTCCGTATAGTTGCCCGTCTTCGCCGATAATATTTAGTTAAAAATGGTAACATTTGAACAAATTATATACGTGTTTATGATAAAATTTACTACAAAATATTTTCCGATAACGTTATAACCAAATTGAATATGATAGGGTTTTACAATAACTAGTCAAGCACGAACACTAAAGCAATAGAATTCTCCATAAATATAATCAAAGTAAAATGTAGCACTTTAATTTATTAGCCAGTCAGTCCAATTGTTAATATGGTTAACTGGGATCATTTATTTCTTTAAATTTATAGGACATCCAAACCTTAAAGTGTTTCCTTGTGGCACTAAAACATATACGTATATATTCTTCATTTGCTTTTACGTTCGAACATTTTTTTAAGTTTATGCAGTACATAATGAACAGCTATTTCTAGTAAAATATTTCTGTCCAGGGTTTTTAGTTAACGTTTTTGGAATAAAACTGTAGTTAAATTTTCAATGCGTATAAAATTTTGGGACATATAACAATGTATTACAATGAAATGTATTTGTTGTAAACATAATTGCACGCAACCACTAATGACTGCTAGCCAGCATTTTTTTGTACAAAGTTGAAATACAAAATGTTATCCGTTTCTCTTTGAGTTTGTTGCTATTATCCATTGACAACGTTCTGGTTTTACACAGATTTTTGAAGATAAAAATTAAAACGACGATAAATTTTTGATATTTTTTTCTCCATTAAAAAAATTATGAACATTTATTATTTTTTCTTAGATAGTCTTGCCACTATGAGGAAAACAATGTTTAAGAAATTTTGGTGATAATTTTGGCAAGGTAAAAATTAAAGTTAAAAACTTTATATTATCTAACGAAAATTAGGACGTATTTGATCATTTTTGTAATAAACCAGCTTAGATGTGTAAAAATTGGTTATTTTTAGCGTCAGAAAACCAGAAACTATTTTCGTTGCCATCCAACGTTAAATTAAACAAAGTATTGTAGGAATATTTTGGATAACCGTTTGACTTTAAGAAAATTAAGAGTTAGTTTAAAAATTAGCAAATGTATTGCGAATTGTAAAAAAAATATTTAGTTGAACTGTCAACAGTTTTTTTAATACTTAAGATTAATTTGAGTTGACATTTTTGTTAGCAAAAACAATGTTGTACTTCCTAGTAATGTAAAAAACGATGTTACAAAGTTTATTGAAAATTCTTATGGCAAGTTTTGATCATACGCACTCCCAGCTCATACTTGCCATTCTCAACAAAAATCATAATATTTACAAATATTTTCTTGTTTTGTTAATTTCTAAGAGCCAGTGTTCTGGTTAGTTTTTTTTTAAATTTAATATTCCGAGTAATAATTTTTCAAAAAACCGTTTTTTATCAGGATAATTTCTATTTATGAAATATCTGCTGAAAAAATTAGTGAATCAAACAATTTAGTTTTAGGTTAATAAATAATGGTACTTTACAATGGTATTGCTAGTATTCGTCCGTTCAGGAAACAGTTTTTGAGTGTTAAAATGTATTAACGACGTAAATAAATTACAAACTATGATTTATATTATCGTTAAAAAATGTTGAATAGACTGCTCCAAATTTTAATGAAAGTGGAAAGTCATTTTATGTATTTGTGTATCTCGAAATCCCTACTTAATCAATGCATTAGAGATAAACCATATGTAAAGCAGATTAACGTAGTAATTTTTTAACTGAAATAAAAACAAATAAATAAGCTGTGGACGCCCCCTTAAAACAAATATTATAAGAATTCAATGCTGCAATAAAACGAAAAGTTGTAAATTGAGCTCGTGTGTGAATTTATAGGCTTGTTTTTGAAATATGTTCCCAGAAAAAAACGCAATTAATTTAAAAGTTTAAAAATTTGCAAAATAAAACATAATTTGTTCACTCATATAATTTTTTTTATTGAACAAATGGATGTTTTTGGTGTGATAAATTTACTACGAATTTATTTTGTAGACTTGAGTAACGAAGGTTCCCATTAAATATTCCGGAGAAAAAAAATTAACGATGCTATTCTGTATTTAATGTACTTTAAAAGTAAATACAGGCAATGATTTTGCTTGATGTTTTAATGACCATTAAAAACCACACAATCCATACAAGGAAATGATCATCTTTTTTATATCAAACGATGGTATGAAATATGGACGGCCCCTTATATCTCTTCTCAGAGTAAAGCTTTGATAAGCAATGTGTCATAGTAACTCTGATCCATAAATATCCATAAAATAATGTAATGTATTTTCATGCACATAAAAGTACTACAAGATATGGGGTGGATCCCAAAATACATTAAACGATATATGCATACAAGATATAGCTTTTAGGATTCATAAAAATATAAGTGGTCATTGCTCCAGAATATGCATTGTGGTAGTACGATCCAGCTCAACGAAAACCAGTAAAATTGTAGTGGTTTACGCATGCATAAAATAACAATGTGAAAAATTCGTTCATACGGTTCGATACATAAATCATTTTTAAGAAGCAAATGTGTGGTAATCAAAAATACACAAACGTTATTATTGACCTAGCAACTTAACGATATGGTTTTTTTTTTCATTTTTCCCATACGTTTTTGCAAACTCGAACACTGAAGGTTCCCCTGCAAAATTGTAACAAAAAAATGGACAAAGCAACCTGTTGTGTGTGACGTCAGATAGAATTTTATGACTTTTGTTGCTAGCTCTGTATTTTATTCTCAAAAAATGAGATTCTCAAGATTTTGGTTGGATACTAGTGGATTTTCAGCATATCTACCTAAAAAGAAAACCACTTTCATATGGTAAAGTGGGCAGAGATCATATTCCATTGAAGGTAATTTGTTGCAAAAAAATAAATTATTTGTTTTTGGTTTTGTTGTCCCATATCATATACATACTAAACTTACCCATTGCAGGAGAGAAGCTGTGCTACACAAATTGTGATTGAAAATCAGTTCCGTAAAAACAAAAAAGCACAGTGAAGCTTTTTTTCAAATACAGACTAGTGGTATTGAGCTACGAGCTTGTTTACACCATCAAATAAAATAGTTATGCATTCAAATATTTTTGAAATAATAACAAAAATGTGCCCTGTCTTTATTTTTGATTAAGTGGAAATGGATTATGAATTTTCAAAAAAAATGCATTTGCCAACTATTCTATTGCCGACGTGATTAGTAAACGTAGTTCTACAAGTCATTAAAAAAAGCTCTTGATTCAATTTTTTTAGAGTAGGATACACGTCTACGTAATAAGCAAGTGCTTAAATGCAATTTTATTTATGCAGATATACCTAAAGTTTTTTTTATATCCAAATGTGTCCATTTGTTTCTGTTTGAGTTCAACTAATAAAAAGCAAGACAGGAAAGCTGATAAAAACTCTATCTTGTTTTTGAGTGGTGTCATTCACACAATACACAGTTCATTTAATTATTATACACTTATAGAGCACGTGCTTCTTCTTTGAGATCCATGCATATTATCATCGTGATGCAACATTATAAGCTTTCTTTGAGCTATTTACAGTGTATATTTGTAAAAAGTTCCACAGATGTATGGTCGTGAATAATGGACGACCTTTTACAAGAATTACTACAAAATGCAGTTCAGCAGAATTCCAGTCCCATAAAACCCGGAGACGTGGTGATTTCACGAAGAAATAAAACAAGTAAATTGGATATGTATTTGCATTTTTGGGCTTGTTCATTAAATGCATTATATTTTTCTGTTTGGGCTTTTAAACGAGCTAGTGTCATTATTACAGTATTTTGGTTTTGTTTTAATTAAATATTCTCTGCAGAAATTTTGTCATGTTTTGTTATCATTATCATTATACTTCTTAATATTTAATCTAAAATCTGATAAACGGGGTATACTATATATGATTTTAAATTAGTAAATATTAGATTTTTTGTGGACGTGAGTTATGAAGTTTACCATAAAATACTTCCAACAAAAAAATCAACCAAACTACCTTTTCTCATTGACGTTCTCGTTTTTACAATACCTAAGTAGTTTAGTTGCTAGCTCACAACATCATTGAAGTTTATCCTTTTTTGCAGCTTTATTGCTGTTTCTAGCTCAGGTTTCTAGTCAAAGTGATTTTTTAAGTACATAGGTAACTTTTTTCGTCTTCAGCTATCTACCCAGTCAAAAGATTAGTGCCATACGGACAGTGTTAGAGATCCGAAAGGAAGAAATTAAAATGATCTCTAGGAATTTGGTAATATTTCTATAAACATTTTATACAAAAAATAGCTTTATTGTTTGATTTATTTATTAACGCATATCAAGAGAATATTAAGTATTTATTGTGCATTTGTGGTAACCAGGTTACCTCTATACTATTAAGGTGCACGGGGCTTGGCGGCACCAAAAAAATTGGTAAAATTAAGAAACTATTCTGGCCACCTTAAGCTTCATTTAATTACAGCTAGGTTATTATTTGCGCTAATTCTGTTCATTTGTCATTCTTAAATTTATTATGCATTATTTTTATAAATTTTTAAATCAGATAAAAATAAGTAAAAATCATTTTATTATCATTGCTCTAGGTCTCTATAATAATATGGTGAACCACTTTCTGGACATACGAAAAAATATAAGAAACATTTGCTATTCGGCTTTTCAAGATTTCAGGTAAATTTTTGTTTCCACTTGTATTTTTATTATGTAAGTGTCAAATTTTCAAATACTTTGATATCATGTATTTATTTTAGTTCCCAGAATATTTACAAGAGGGGTTTATCATTTGCAGTTATTTAAACTCAAGAAAAACATCTTTTTAGAAATCGTTTACAATTGACAAATTACAATCTAGTGTGTAGTTTGTCCTATCAAAAATAACGAACAAATATATGTAATTTGTAATGTTATGTTTGATACATGTTATATTTATATCAACAAAGGTTGAAACTTTTCTAATAGGTTTGTGATTTCTGACCAGCAGCTTGTTTTGCTAAAAAATGATAAAAAATCTACGTCGATTGCAAAAGAACAGTACTTTAAAAGAGTAAAGTCTTTTTTGTTTATTTAATTTTTTAACAACTTTAAAACTTTAATTTGAAAGGTAGTACTGGATACTTCTAAATTGAGGTTCAAATGTATAAGCAACAAAAGGACATGTTTCTGGAAGTAATTATTAATATAAATTGTAATCTTTTATTAGCTTTTTTATTTTTAAGACTATTGATTTACTAAATTAAATTAAATTAGATAAATTTTTATTTTTATAGTGCTCAGTTGCTGCTTGATGATTAATGCCGTAAAGCGACAGTTCAAATTTTCCAGCATTACAAATATATTCTATTTAGATTAACTTCGACTGTACAAAATTTAGACGTGGCAGTTTTGGTTTAAAAATAATTAAGGTTATTATTTCGTTTTCCAAATGTCTATTGTAAAATAAGGTTAAATCAAATTGTAATTTTTACAAAACTATTGAGCATGCATATAAATTCTTGGTAAATATGCTTACGATAAAATTTTAACTGCTAGTTTAATTATATTTCAAACAAAATGTATTTGTTCGAAATATTTGTAAACATAAATACCTACTTTAAAATCTGAGAATACTATAAACTTATTTGAGTATAAAGGTAAGCAAGTCTTTATAGTTAATTGTAAACTATAGAGAAGAAAATACTGGTGATGAGTTTTTACAGCAATTCGTATGTTTATAATAGCGTTAGTTGGAATATAAAATCAAAAATCTTATACGTTTCTATTTGAGTTTACTGCCAGGAACCACACGCAGCGTTCTGGTTTTACATGGATTTTTGAAGATAAAAATTAAAACGATTAAATTTTAGATAAATTTTGTTCAGTTAAAAAAAGTATTGCGAGCATTTAATAGCTTTTTCTTAAGTAGCAAAGCCGCCACGAGGAAAACATTGTTTAAGTAACTTTGGCGATAATTTTGTCAAGGTAAAAATTAAAGTTAAAAACTTCATATTAACTAGCGCAAATAAATTTACTATGTTTTTGATCATTTTTTAATGAAACAGCTTAATCATTAAAAAATAGTGTGCAAAAATTGGGTAATCGTTGACCGTCAGGTAACCAGGAACTTTATGTATTTCATCGCACCAAAAAATGAACATCAGTTTTGTAGTACTATTTTAGATAACTGTTTGACTTTCAAAAATTAGAGTTAGTTTAAAAATTAGCAAATGTACTGCTAATTTCTTTCTGTCAAAGAACTCAAAAACTTTCAAATGTTTTTTTTTTATATTAAAGATTAATTTGAGTCGAATTTTTTATCAACAAAATCGTCATTTTAATTCTTAGTAATACAAAAAAAAGGATGTAAGCACGTTTATCGAAAAAAAATTATGGCAATTTTAGATTATACGTAATCCTAACTTAAAAGATCGGTTGTCAACAGACATAATAATATCTAAAAAAAATTTCTGGTTTTCACTTTTAGGCGAGCCAAATTTTGTTAATTTCTAAGAGCCAGTGTTCTGGTTTTTGAAAACTAAATATTCCGAGTAATAATTTTTCAAAAAAATTGATTTTTATCATTATGGTGTCTATTTATGTAATAACCGATGAAAAAATTGGTGAATCGTATAATTTGGTTTTAGGTAAATAAATAATGCATTACTACCTTACAATGGTATTGCTTTTATTTGTACTTTTAGAAAATTGTTTGTGAGTTTTAAAATCTATTAAAAACGTAAATAAAGTGAATATTGTAAATCATGATCTTTTTTAATATTAAAAAATTGGCGAATGGTCTGCTCCAAGGTATAATGAAATTGAAAAAATCATTATATGTATATCTCGAGTTCCATACTTACTTGATCCATTATAGATAAACCATACGTGAGACAAGTTAACGTATGAATTCATTTACTAAAAAAACAAGAAAAATATGAACGACCAATTGCAACAATTACTATAGGAAATCAGTGCAGCAGTAAAACGAATTTTACTGTATTTTAGTCCCATAAAACCCGGCGACTTCACGGGGATTTTCCCATTGTGCAGATATGAATTAAAAAGAGTTTGTATTTTGATTTATGGACTTGTTAATGAAATAAGTTCGAAAATGTGCGAAATAAAAGTCTGTTTATTAATATTATTGTCTTATTGAACAAGTAAATGTTTTTGTGTGAGTTTTTTGGTAGGATAAATTAACAATGAAATACTTTTTTGTAGACTTGAGTAACGAAGGTTCCCATTATATATTCCAGAGAAAAAATTATCATTTATTGCTATTCAAAATTGAATATAGGCATTTATTTTGCTCCTAAGTCCAAACCACAATATACATCACAGTAGCCATGCAAGGAAATTATCATCTTTTTAGTATAAAACGATGTGATGAAATATGCACGGTCCCTTATATTTATTGCCAGAGTTAAGCTATGATACGCAATGTGTCATTGTAACTCTGGTCAATAAAATAGCCAAAGTGATGTGATGCCTTTTCATGTACACATTAGAGTATGTGGGGTTCACAAAATACATTAAATTATATTGAGGTATGAGTTTTTGGATCAATAAAAACATATCTTCAGAATATGCCTTGTGATAGTATGATCAAGCTCCATAAAAAACAGTAGAGTTGAGTGGCTTACGCATGCAAAAAAAAGTGTGAAATGTTCGTTCATACGGTACAATACATAATTTTTTTTAAAGAAGCAAATGTCTGGAAATAAAAAAATACATGTATTTTTGATTTAGTAACTGAACGAAATTGTTTATTTTTTAAGTGTCATTAATTTGTTCTATCTATTTTTGTACACTTGAACACTGAAGGTTCCGCTACAAAATTGTAACAAACAATGGACAAAGCAACCTTTCGTCTATGACGTCAGGGAGAATTTTATAAATTGTGTTGCTAGCTCTGTATTTTCTTATAAAAAGTGATAATCTCAAGATTTCGGTTGGATACTGGTTCAGCTTATCTGCCGAATCGGAAAATCGCTGAAATCTGGTTAAATGGGCAGAGGAAGAAGGCTGCTTATGATGGAGATTCTAAAGGAGGTAATTTGTTGCAAAAAAATATTTCTTTAGGTTTAATTTGGTTTGCATAGCATATAACTATAACATTATTTTTCTCATGCATTCAGGTAATTTTAAATATGGCTTGACCTCGAGTTCCACTTTCTTAATAAGAACTACACATCTTTTTAAGAAGATAAGTACTCAAAAGTTAATATTGCTATTTACAAGATATTATATTGGATACTACTTAACTTTTGTTATTAGTAAACCTGAGCGCAAACATTTACTTTATAAATTTTTCGGTGTTTTAAATAATCTCTTTGTTTTGAACATCACTATGGGGGATTTACATAGTTTGATCAAAATGTTTAGGGACTTCCCATCTAGTTTGTATTTAATACAAATTCTTATTAACTTGCTTGTTTGAAATAAGTTGCCTATGAGCAGTATATTAATGAAACGGGTTCTTATATATACTTTTTACTTTAAAAAGTTTAACGATATGGATTTTAAATAAAAAAGTTTTATTTTTTTATTTTTTTTTTGCTGAATAAGCGAATGTGCAAGTGATAGCATGATATCTGTTTAAAATCAAAAGTCAGATGTTATTTTCTGATAAATAAAGTTTTTGTACAATGCAGTCCAAATTAGTTTACTTTGTAATTTACCGGATTTTTAAAACAATATAATACGATTATTGTAACTTTTTTCAATACCAAAGAACTAAAATGTTCAAACTAGAAATTGAGCAAAGTAATAGAAACAAAAATGTTAAATTGGCCAATGAATTGCTCTGTTACGATTTAATTCTTATAATGAAACTTCGAATTTGTCAATTGAAAATTTTAAAGAATTATTTGACAAATAACATAGTGAACATTTTAACTATTTATCTAATTTCTATAACATTAATTTAAATTAATATTTATTATGCTCAAGCTTCGAAGAAAAATAAACCTGACAACAGGATATTAGATAACTTGCGACTAATCAGATTTGCTCAATTTGAATGCCGTTTTAATTTTGTTAAAAGAAAAATTTCAACTTTGAACCACGTTGGCGCTAAAATGGGTCTAATTTTGGATCTGAATTTTTGTAGGATAATACAGTATTAGTGGATGAGTTTACCTATGCAATAATAATGCTTGTTTGAACTTGTAATTTTGAAAAAAATTGACCCAGGTCAAGTTGGGTCAAACTTTTTGACCTCAAAAAATTTGCATAATAACTGTCTTTAGTAGTAATATGTTCCTACCAAGTTTCATTGAAATCCACCAAACCGTTTAGGCAGGAGACCATGTTTAAGTTGTGACCTTTGAAGCCCCCTAGAGACAAAATTGTTGGGTCGGGTCAACTGAAACTTTGTAAACCCATGTTTCTCTATATGAACTACATGTCCACTGAATTTAAGCTCATGTTGTCTTGTTAATTTTTTTTTGACCTTTGACCTAACTTTGCCCCGGGTCAACCGATTTGGCTGACCAACAAACTTATTTAAGCCAGGACCCTTGTCTATCGATTAGTGAGAACAGATTTTGAAAATATTGTATTGTTTTTGAGTTATCGTGCGGACAGACGGACAGACGGACGGAACCTTCTGTATAACTTGCTAAAGCCGCAAGTTAATAAGCTAATAATTATTTTACGGCTACAATATAATTGGCGAGATATACAAAGATTTTCCATACAGGACTTTGTCTGGACCTTGAACATATTTAGTTCAAAAGTGGCAACATACTAACAAAATATTTACGTGTTTATGATAAAACTTTATTGCCTATTATTTGTCATTAACGTTATTACCAAATTGAATGACTTATTTTTTACAATGATCAGCAAAAGGAACACATAAAAGCACCAGGCTTCTCCAAAAGTTGAATTGAAGTACAATGTAGCACTTCCATTTATTTACCACTTAAGGCTGTATTTAATTTGAATTATATTTGTTTCATGTGATGAGTTTTTTTTTGCAATTTTAGGCTTTTAAAGCGATGCATTTGATGAAAAGTGTAATGTAAAAAATTCTTTTAATATGTCATTGCTATTTTAGTCAACGAAAAAAATATAAAAAATAAAGTTTAAGTAAGTAAATATGTAAAAAAAACCAGCATTGAAATTGAAATTAAAATCTTAGATACCAAATTGTACGTGAGGTTTAATATTTTACAAACAAAGGGAATTGAACTAAAAATTTATTTGCTAAGGAATAATACAAATGCATATATTTATTACTCACCAAGCTTACGAGGGAAGTATCTCTGCCCATTTCAACTGAGCGGCTTGGTACTCTGAGTATATTTATGTACTAATAAGAGATAATTATTCCCCAAACCACTTGTCTCCATGGCCATCTCTTTCTGAGTAAGCTAGATTTGAAAATTTGGATGCAAAGGGGAGTAACTTATGACGCGCGGTTATGATAGGGCAAAATATTTATCATAATCATGAGCCATTTTTCTTGTAATTTGAATTTGTACGTGCTTTAAAACGAAAAAAAAAACATAATGTTAAAGTAAATATATATGGTAAACATACGTGGATTATAAACAGCCTGACAACTTGTTTCCATGGCTGCCGTTATATTAAATCATTCTAGATTAAATTTTG